>JASPKP010004633.1:12500-17283 GCA_030674155.1 Stramonita haemastoma | reverse complement strand
CAAGTCCAGTGCATCCCACACCTTGCCTTCAAGATCAAAGCTCGCTTTGCACGTGCGGAATAGCAGAAAAGATCACAAGTGTTGGTGCAGGTTAGGGTTACATTCCAGTGTGAAATATGATCTCTGTTGAGAAGTAAAATACACAGGCACTTGAAAGATTATGGAAAGTTCTTTTGTACTACCTCGTCACATTTCCATTTAAGTGTGTGTATTGGCACTAGAGTAAGAGCTACTTGTAAACTAGTTTGCAACAAAGTGCACCACAGGCGCCTGAAAAATGGCAGAAAATACTTACGTACCCCATCCCGGCAGTCTACTGCAAATGATCGACTGGCGCTTGGCACAGATGCAGCAGGGCTTTGCCCTTCACTCTGCAGCAATTAAATCAAGCATGGACGAGAGATTTTGCTCCCTTGAGGACAATTTCTCTCGGTTCTTCTCAAAGATGAGCAATCTGGAGGAAATGGTGATATGTAACAGAGACGAGCTAAAAGAAATGAAAGAAGACAAAGAAAGCATCATGGACAGACTGAATGAACTGGAGAGAAGATTTGAAACTACAGAACAGAACCTTAAAGCTTGCAGTGTCAAGATCATGAATGTGGAGGAACAGCAGTGGGAGGATGAGTATGCCACCACTCACATTGTTGTTGACCTTCTGAATGCCCATAGCCAGTACTCGGGATGGAGCGAAAAAGACATCGCCAGAGCCTTCCGAATAGGGAGGCAAAGACCACGCTCAGGTGACCCTCGCCCCATCCTTGTCCAGTTCTACAGGTGGATGGACAAGATGGCAGTGCTGGGTGATGGAGACCTACGTGACAGTCTGAGGAGTTGTGGTGTACGGGTGGCCTCTGACCTCACCACAAGACAGCGGGATATGGTTGAATTCCACAGAGGGCAGGGAAAGATTGCATACATACGCAATGGAAAGTTGCAAGTCAGGAACAGGCAACCACCTGCCTCAACCAGGTATAGAAATGAATGGTACCAAACCCCAGAGGATTATGAACAGGTGGAGGACCAGCCACAGCTACAACCAGGCCAGAGAAATAAATGGTTCTCGAAGACAGAATACCTGCAACCCAACAGATCTACAACAGGAAGGGCCTATGGAAACAAGAATGGGCACCATCCAAGCAGGTTTGGATTCCGTGAGGTCCCTGAAGACAACATGAGCCTGTCTGAAGACAGACACTACAACAAGCCCAATTCACCAACTCATCACCATCAGCGGATGCCCTGGGAATCAGAAGAGAGGAGAAACATTACAAAAGGAAACTCTAACTGCAGAGAGGCACATACTAGCTGGAATGACAGATGGGTTGACCGACCAAGAGACTGGAAGAACATTCATTACCCAGAGTCAAGAACATTTCCTACTCCAGTGGTTCCTGGTATCCAGTCATACAGCCAAGCAGCAAGGTATGGAAGACCTTCACAGTCTTATGCCACATCAGACCACAGAAGGGTGGTCATGCTGAAAGACAGCCAGAAGGGATCCAGTACCTCAAGACGTCCTGTCCAGAATTCAAGGAGGCAGGAGTCCAGCTGTGCCAACAACAGGAGTGAACCTGTCAGACAGACTGTCAGCCCTGCTGAGGCTGTTGATCCTGGTGACTTTGAATACCATGACCATGACAGACTTAACCTGACAGACAAGGACAGACATTCTGATCTAGAAACTGAAACTGAATGCAGTGAGGATCTTGTGCATAGAACCTGGGTCAAACATCTAGCTAACAATGAAGGCAGTGACAGTGATGACAGTGTTATGGTAGAGGACTTTGCAGTGAGAGATACTGACAATGTTACTGACATCAGAAGAGAGACAGAGATTACTAATGCTCATGTTGAGGTCCATGTTGAGGCTAATTCTGAGGTTCTTATAAACAGTGACAAAGCACAAGAAACAGATGACAGTAGTGAACCTCAACAAAGTATAGAAAAACAGAGCAAGGACATGGCATGTGACAAACAAAAGGAGACCAACAGCATTGACACAGAAAATATAGAAAGACCAGACACGACTACTGACCAACCACCAGAACAGGCCATTAGCTCAGAAATAAATGTACGTGGTAAAGCTGCCACAAATGTCAAAAAACCAAGGTCCTCTGTGCGAACATCACGTCAAAGACGTGCTGTCTCTAGCACTGGAATAAAAAGCCATAGAGGAGTTAAGACCTCTACAAGAGCCAGTAGTCAAAGCAGCATTGTTGACTCATTCATGAAGGTACAACCACATGAACAATCAAATGCTTTAGAGAAGCAGTCCAAAAAGTCTCAGTCTGAGCAGAAAGCCAAGGGGATTCCATGCACTACTAAATAGGAACTCAGCCAGGCCACAATACCCAGAAAGCAGTACATAAGAAAACAAGTGCATGATGTTGAACATGATACAGCTATTGTGCAAGCAAACAGTTCAGCTACTCAATCGGTTGTATCTGTAAATAGTGTAAATAGCTATCAAGTAAAATTTCTCAACTACAATGTAAATGGCCTCTTACCAAAGCTAGAAGATGACCACTTTGTAAATTTCCTTCTTTCTTATGATTTTATATGCTTGACAGAAACTTTTCTTGCAAACGATTTTGATTCTCCTATTTTCAGTGATTATATTATCTACATGTCAAAGGCCAAAAAGCTGTCTTGGAAAGGACGTTATTCAGGGGGTGTTATAGTTCTAATTAAGAAATCCTTTGCCAGTTTTGTGGAACAAATTCATTTAGAAGTTGAAAATACTATAATTGTTAAAATTGATCAAGAACTCTTTTCTACAAGCAAGGAAATTATGTTTGTTTGTTCATACATTCCACCAAATGATTCCCCTTTCTGGAAAAATCAGGAGGGTATATATGGTATAGAAATGTTAGAACAATGCCTAGTAGATTTAAATGAGAAGAGGAACGATTTTTATATTCTCTTAAATGGTGACTTAAATGCAAGAACAGCATCGAAAAATTATAGTTTCAGTGGTGATGATACTGACTTCACAGATACTACTGTTTCAGATGACAACAACTTCCCACGGAAATCTCAAGATGGTGGGGTCAATCTCTTTGGTGAGCAGTTATTAGAACTATGTAATATGTTTGAATGTATTATTTTAAATGGACTCAGTGAACATAACCTTGATGACAGTTGTACTTATATTGCAGCCTCTGGAACAAGTACAGTGGACTATTTTATTGCATCATATGACTTGCTTTCCTATGTCAATGTTGTATCTCTTACTGTTGAAAGCTTAACTGAATCAGACCATCTTCCAGTTGTTTTGGAATTACAGATTAAGAAAAGGTCAATAGATAAAAATTGGAAGGAAGCTGAAGATGAAAGTTTGGTTTGTGAGAAAATTGTATGGAATGAAGAATATAACAGTGACTATATTACAATGTTGCATAGTAAAGGTATCAAGGAAAAACTGACTCTGGCCACACATAGTCTGGATATAGATATAGATCAAGCCTTAGATATTTTTATAGCATGTCTGAAAACTTCTAGTCAGTGTATGTTAAAGACATTCCATAAAAACAAGAAGAAAAAATCTGAATGGTTTGACAACGAATGTAAAATAGCAAAAAAGGAAAGTAGGAAAAAACTTTACTGTTTTAGAAAATCTAGAACAGATGAAGATAGATTGCTGTATGTAGAAGCAAGAAAAAGGTATAAACACCTACTGAAAGATAAACGACAGAAATTCAAAAAACTAAAAACAGAATGTCTGGCAAGAGAAATGGATAATTCTTCTCAGTTTTGGAAGCAGTTAAGAAGTATGGGATGTGGAGGGAAAAAGAAAATTGGTAACAATATTAGTATGGAAGAGTGGTTTAACCATTTTAAAAACCTGTTTCAAAATAGTAATGAAGAGGTAGATCAGAGGGTGATTGAAGCTGATTTATCTGAAGAAAATAATCATGTTTTAAATCAGCCCATATCAGAAGTAGAAGTCACCCAAGCCATTAGAAAACTCAAGAAAGGTAAAGCAAGTGGCATTGATGCCATTTCTGCTGAAATGCTACAGGCTGGTGGGGAAGAGGTATATTCATTTTTGACAAAACTATTCAATGCTATTTTTGACCAAGGTATTTTTCCGCAGGAATGGTTAAAAGCCATTATCATCCCAATATATAAAAAAGGAAATCCTGAAATGGTTGATAACTACAGAGGAATATCACTACTTAGCATTATTTCAAAGTGTTACACAACTATTTTAAACAAAAGACTGTACACATGGCTAGAAGAAAATAATTTACTTTCAGATTCCCAAGCAGGATTTCGTAAGAATCACTCAACAGTTGATCACATTTTTACATTGTATGCTACAGTTCAGAAATATTTGTGCAAAAAAGGCAGAAAGTTATATGTGGCATTTGTAGATTTTAGAAAAGCCTTCGACTCTGTTCGACACGACAAACTTTTAGAATGTATAGATGCTCAAGGTGTAAAAGGAAAATTCTTTGCCTGTTTAAAAGCTATGTATCAATCATTGTTGTCATGTATATGTATAAACCATGAACTCTCAGAAATGTTTGAATGTCCTATTGGTGTTCGGCAAGGATGTGTTATGAGCCCAACATTGTTTTCAATTTTTATTGATCAGTTAGCACAAAACATTGAAAAAAAAGGCAAACATGGAGCACTGTTATTAGATTACATGGAGCTTTTCATATTGATGTTTGCTGATGATGTTGCTTTACTTTCAACTACCCCTACGGGCCTTCAAACTCAACTTAATGTGTTGCATGAATGCTGCAAAAAACTGAAGCTATGTGTAAATTCC
>JASPKP010004632.1:7500-10000 GCA_030674155.1 Stramonita haemastoma | reverse complement strand
AAACCTGGTAAACCTACTAGCTGAACCTTCGGATGAGACTATAAACCGAGGCCCCGTGTGTGAACACACACAGAACATCTTGCGCACCCGTTAAATCCTGTTCCGCTTTTCGTAAGGGTAGGCCATCGTGTGCCGGTGGGAACAGATGACAAGATTAACAAAACTGCATACATACGGGGACTGGATGTAAAAAGCACAGGAGTGCTTATTCCATTATACTCGATATAAAAGAATAATAAAAATAATAAATAACCAGTAACTAACAAAAACGCTGACGCAGGCAGGGGTGGGGGGATCGGGGTGGGGTGGGGTGTGTAGGAATGGGGTGGGTGCAGCAGCACGCACATTTGCACGAGCGAGCATGTGCAATTATTCATGGATAACATACTAGCTGGCACATGGGGAGGATGCAATAACCCTCAGGTAGTGCGAGTTTTACGGGGTTGTTTTTTTTATAGTTTGTTGTTGTTGTTGTTGTTGTTGTGGGTTCTTTTTTGGTAGAGTGTGAAAGTATTCTGACAGGTGCTACATGTCTCTTGTTTCAAATCCATTTTCCATGACCGCTCTTGGGGGCTGGGGGTAGGGGAGGGTGAGGGAGAAGAATGAAAATAGGTAGATACGGTATTTTGATAATGTTTCAAGTATTGTTATTGAAAGGTTTCATTTCCTGGTGTTATTTTTAATCTTTGATTGCTTTCCTTCATTACTATTTCTCTCTCTCTCTCTCTCTCTCTCTCTCTCTCTCTCTCTCTCTCTCTCTCTCTCTCTCTCTCTCTCTCTCTTCTCTCTCTCTCTCTCTCTCTCTCACACACACACACACACAATATATATATATATACACACATGCATGTGTGTATGTATTTGTATATGTCTGTGCGCGCGCACGCGTGTTTGTATATGTGTGTAAGACATTCAAAAACAGTTTTGCCAAAATATTTGCCCTTCCTTGGCAGCTGTTGTAGCTGTGGTCAGTGCACTGTAAGTTAGTTCACCTGTCCTTCCAATATTCAGGTAAGCATACAAAAACAGCTTAGTTTGAACCTGAAAAGCAGAGTGTATTCCATGAGGCAACATGCTTCGCACTTTTCCATATGACATGATAATATAAAGCTGCATCATTTCTATCTCGGTTCTTAGGGAACCATGATAATTATATGTTGTACCCAGGATTGATTTTAGTTAAACTTGATGTCACAAATTTATGTTAGCTCTTGTTAATGGTAAAAATGATTTCATTCGCTTTTCTCCCGCTTTATCTTTCTTGGAATATGTGCATAACATGTATAGACAGTGATTTTGTGTGTGTGTGTGTGTGTGTGTGTGTGTGTGTGTGTGTGTGTGTGTGTGTGTGTGTGTGTGTGTGTGTGTGTGTGTGTGTAATTTGTACATGGGTGTATGGGTGCAGGTATACATCCTACTTTTAGATTACCTTTCATTTTGTACTTCATTTCCATATGACACTGACATTTGAGGAAAATAGAATTTACATCATTTCAATTTTTTTAGTCTTTAACTGCATTCTTATTCAGGAACAGACAAAAAAAGAGAGAAATAAACCAACTTTACTGCAATATCTTATTCAGAACAGGAATGACAATGAGAAATAGATTCGATAGACAAGCCTTTTGCTAAGCTTAAGAAGCGCCCAACACCTGATGGAATACTTTCACGCTTTGCAAAAAAAAAAAAAAAAAGACAAAAAAAAAAGAAAAGAAAACCTGCCCACCACCCGTGGCTTACTTCATCCTGCCCACGCGCCATCGAGTAAGTTATCCATGAATAATTGCACTTGCTGTCGAAGCGCGTGCTGCACCCATCCAGTTCTTGCCCCCTCCTTGCCTGCGTAAGCATTTCACGTTGTTACCAGGTCATCTGGTACCGGTTTTCCTCACTCGCTGCCTTGCCTTCTGAGTCCGCATCCTGTGGATGGATAAACGGTTCCGTTTTCCGAACAAATAGTCCCTGCCTTTAATGTCGGTTGTTTACGAAATCTGTCTTCTATCCCTTTCCCTTTTCTTCTTTGCGTCTAAATCGTGACTCCTGGTGGAAAGCTAACGAGATACAGAAAGTAAAAGAATGTTGGTAGGGATTGTGTGGTAATCATGGTGTTAAGGGACCTCTATCTAGAAGAGATAGCACGTGCATTGTCAGGAGTTTTCTTGTCTGTGGGTGTCTGTTGGTGGAAAAGTTATCTTTAATAAGGGGTACTGAGGTTGTTAGTAAGTTTTGTTGGGAAAAAAAGCGTGGAAAAGGAGAGTGAGGATTAAGAAATTGTGCATGTTTGTTTGAAACAGCCAATGATAGGGATCTTTTTTCTTCTTCTAATTAGTTTTAATGTCAATTCACTACAAAGGGATAAAGATTAAAAACAACAACAACAACAATAGGCACAATTCATACATGTTATGTCATTTGCACTTACGTCGTAAGTGCAGCCAGAAATGGTCGAGATAGAGAAGAACTAATCACAGATAACTATTCCAATGGCAGAATCCAGCAG
>JASPKP010004632.1:0-2500 GCA_030674155.1 Stramonita haemastoma | reverse complement strand
TGTTACATTTTCACTACATATATTTTGTGTCTCAACAGTTTTGTCAAAAAGATTTAAACAAAGTTCCACAGGCATGTGATCAGAGTCAAATCTGTCCCTTACTGTAAGCAGACATGAAGAGTGCAAAATAGCAAACATATCACTTGACATAATGAAATAGTCGTTAACGCTACTACCAGAGTCTGAGATGTATGTATAGCAACCTAGAGGGTCACCCTTACATACACCATTAAGAATACATAAATCAAATGCAATGCATAAATTCAGCAAACGTTTTCCATAAATATTTGTTACTTTATCATGTGATTTTCTATCTATATTTAACTGGTTGGCTTGTATGTAATAAATCAATATTTTCATTTGACACATCATTTGGATTAATATCAGCAATTCTGCTATTGAAATCACCTGACAGAACAACAAACACATCATCATATTTTAATAAACAATCAGTCAAGCATTCTTCCAATGTACTAATACCACAATCAATGTCAAAATAGGAATAGAACGGAGATCCCTCTGGTGGTACATATAAACAAAAATACAAAATATCTTTCTCAGTGTTCAACATGTTCTTATCTATAAGAAACACCAAAATGTTGTTGTAGTTCAACATCAATGCACTGAACGCATGAAGCATACTCTTTCTTTATGAGACATAGGACCCCCACCCGAGGGACGACCATGCTTAGTAAATTTAACAGCAGACTTATGATAACTTATATAATCATTGAATAAATCAGAATGAAATGTTTCAAAAAGGTTTCAACAAAACAATTAAGTCAAAAGAACGAACATACGAAAGAAAATCTTTATTTCGTAATTTACTGTACAAACCATTGACATTCCATTGCAAAATTTGAAATGGTTTATTTACAGAGAAAAGAAAGAAGGGGAAGTATGTGTTTGCAGTTGCCTGTTACCACATGCATCATGACACAGAATTCGGTACACTTGCACCCATTGGGCTTGTCACTGTCACCATCACGAAATTCACAAACCCTAGCACGTGAAGCTTGAACACAGGGACGTGCATCCCTACATGCAAATTTGCCATAACTGCTCACTGATTTTACAACCGGTGTCGTGTCTCTGGGTGTTCCCTTTAACACAGTGGGGGAAAAACAAGTGGTAACATACGGAAAAACTTCCCCACATGAAGAGCGGCCATTTCCCTATTTAATCTCCATCAAATTCCCCTCCTTGTCCCAGAAAACTTTTTCCTTCAATGACCAGGTGGTCAAACACCATGGTCACTTTTTTCTGCTCACTTTTTGCTTTTTTAAGGTGGGGAATAAGTGACCTTCTGATCTCCCGTACCCTAAAGGAAAAGTCCTCCCCAATGAAAACCCCTGTGTTCTTCAGTTTTCCCCTGGCCTTTAACACACTGACTTTATCTTTGAAAAAAGTGCAGCACCCAATGACTGGAGAGTCTGACTTACGATTGAGCCGATGCAGTCTTTTCAAAGGGCACATCACGTGTCAGCTCCAGTTTGTCCGTGAAAACATCCCTGACCGCAGCCTCCAGCTCCTCTGGCGTCTCCTTCTCTGGCCTGGGGAGTCCGTGGAAGATGAGGTTGTTCCGTTTGGACCTGCATTCCAAGTCGTCCATCTTCCTCTCGGTCTCCCCCACTCTCTTCTCCAGGTCAGCGTTCTTCTGCCAGAGTTGGCGTTCTCCTCACGAAGGCCGGGGCACATTCTTCTCTGAGGTCCGTGAACTCATCCTTCAGGGGGGAGAAAGCACTCCCTCAGGCCCCCTGAATTCCTCCCTCAGTTCTTGGTATATTGTGGTCATCGTATCCAGTCTGGATATGACTTCAGTCAGCGAGGGTTCACTGGCTGCACTGGCGGTTTCCTCCTTTTCCTTGGCGTTGGGTGACTCGGAAGACCGAGAGCCCAGCTTTGACTGACGCATGCCTGGACGCACAGGTCCGGGGTTTGATTCCACATCGCCACAACGCGCCAGTAGCAACTGCCCAGTACAAAAATGAGAGGAGGCAGCAAAGGTGACACGTCTATCTTCGTCTTCAATTGCAGGCCCAGTTTTCCTAATTTTGATTTTGTACGTTTGTACATGAAAGAAATGAAAATAAAGACAAAGCAGCCACATTTCTGCCTAATTCCAAATTTCCGCAAGGCATAGTCACTTATGTTTGACGCTTGCAAAAATTTGAGGTTCTCTAAGGCGTAGAACACCTGTAATCTTGACATGAAATGCCAGGTCAATTTTGTGGCATCTGTAGGTTGTGAATGTAATTAACAAACCCCCCGAGAGAGAGAGAGAGAAAAGAGAGAGAGGAGATAGAAGAGAGAGGAGAGGGGAGAGAGAGAGAGGGGATAGAGAGAGAAGAAAACAAAACAATATGGGGATCACTCAGCACATATTTCAACACAAAGCCTCCCTGGCAAAGATGACTCAAAGAAAACAGGGATTCTCAATCCACAATAAAATTGACAAACAGATCTCCTGATATTTGACAAAATTGTTTATGTTGTATAA
>JASPKP010004631.1:0-17287 GCA_030674155.1 Stramonita haemastoma | reverse complement strand
TACTAGGAAAAAGCAGTGATCCCCAAAGGGTTTTTGGGCCCTTGCCTGAGAAAATCCTGGAACGTTTTAAAAAAAAAGGGTTAAAACACTGAAAAATTTAAAAATTTTTTTTACACAAGTCTTTCCCCATTTTTTTTTTTGGGGTAAAAATTGTTAATTTTGACAAAAAAAGTTTCCCACCTTGTCTGAAAAAAATCAAAAAAAAATTTTTACACATCTAAAACCCTTCCATGTATTTAATTTTTAAAAAACCTCTCAAATAAAAAAAAAAAAAAAAAAGGAAAACCCAAAAACCCGGAAGAAAAAAAAAAATAATTTCCCGAACAAGCTTCAATTTATAACAGGCAAAAAAGAAAGAAAAATCTTTTTCCCTTTTTTTAAAAAAAAAAACAAAATCCCCACCCAAAAAAAACCTGCCTTCTTTTTCATTTTTTACCCCCCCCTCCCTTTAAACAACAAGAAATTTAAAAAATTTTAGAATAAAAATTTGAAAAAAGTTTCAGCCGAAATTTTTTTTTTTAAACTTGAAACATATGGAAAATTTCAAAAAAAAGATTTTTCCACAAGACCACAGTGACATACATCTTTCAGACAAACATAACAGTTGCTAAAGTTGGTGTTTTATTTCAAACTAGTTTTTGCGGTCAATAAACGGGTACTACAGCATAGGATGCTAAAAAGGGGAAAGCTGCGTTGGTCTTTTTCCCGGGGAAACAAAAAGGGTGTAGTGAACAAGTGTTTCTTGGCCGGGAAAAAAAAGACTGAAAATTAAAACCAAACCAAAAAATTTAGGGGTGTGTTGTGTGGGGGTGTGGGTGGTGTTTTGGGTGTTTTGGGGGATTTGGGGTTTTTTTGGTTTTTGGTGTGTGTGTGTGTGTGTGTGGGTGTGGGGGGGTTTTTTGCGTGTTGTGTGTGTGTGGGTGGGGTTTTGGGTTTTTGTGGTGTGTTTGTGTGTCCCATGTGCAAAATGAAACATTCATGTGTTTTAAAAAATTATCCTTTATCCAAAAACCCTTTTGAAAACTTTTTTGATTCTAAACAGGGAAAATTTTTAAATTATAACCCAGTTTTTTTTTTTGGGAAAAAGGAGATTCCCCAAAAAAATTGGCCCAAAACTGTGGAGGTTGGCCCTGCCATTTCTGGCAGCCAAAAATCTTGGTTTCGAATTTTTTCTCCTTTCTCAAAAGGAAAATTCATTGGAAGAAATTTAAAAATTTTGGGGGAGGTTGAAATGGAGAAAAACCCCCCAGTAACAGTGGGGAGAATTATAACTCTGCACTTTTGAGTCAGTCTGGGAAAAAAGAAAAAGGTTAAAAGAGGCAAAGCGGGGCCCGGCCCCACCACGGGAAAGTCACAAGAATCGGGCGGGCGAACTTTGTTTCATTTAAAACCTATTTTCTGCTGTTTCTCCCTGTGGGGTTTAAACCACCTTGCCACACACATAGACAGATAAACCCCAAAAACAACCACAAAACAAAACACAAACAAAAGGGACAGTTGAGGGCGAGGGGGAATCAAAAAAGAACAGACGTCTTTCAGAAACAAAAACCAAAAATAGACAGACAACAGAAAAAGAAAACCCAGATGGAAAAAAAATTTGAAAAGAACAACCCAAAAGGAGAACGGGGAACTGAATTTTCAAAACAAACCCAAAAAAGTTAACAGCTGACAAAGACAAAAACTGGATGAAAAAAAAAAATTAATGAAAAAAAAGTTGATAAATTTAAAAAAAGACAAAAACCCCACTTTTACAAACAAAACTTAAACCAATTTAAAAATCTTCTGGGTTTTAGTCCCAGTAGTAAACTGGTAAAGGCCAAGAATGTGGTAACCAAAAAAAGAATCCAGGTCAACTGAAAGTGTCCCTGAAATTTCTTATGCTAAAAGGGTTTTTGGATTCTCCCCAAACATTTTGGGAATCAATTAATTTTTTGGCATCATTAAACCCGGGCCCAATTCTCATGTTTCCTTCTTAAGTTACTGAAATCCTTTTTATGATCTGGTTTTTTTTTAAATTTTAAATCACCAAAAACAAAACCACCCCCACACACACCCAAAACACACACACCACCACCCCACACACCCACACAAAAAACCCCACAAAAAACTCCATATGTTTTTAAAATTAAAGGGTTCGGGAAATTTCCCCTTTTTAAAAAGATCATAAAAAATCTGCAAGGCAATAAAAACAAAAAAAAAAAAAGAAAATTTTAAGCAAAAGGGGTTCTGAAAAAAATTTTTTTTGGTTTCTTCAGTTTTTTTGGGGTTTTTATTTTTTCTTGTTCAAAATTTTTTTTTAAAAAAATTTATTTCCCAACACTGAAGGAATTACCTTCAATTTCCCCTTGGGTTGACTTTACACCCAAGTATCTGTGGGAAGGTTTTCCCCCGATTCCCAATTTTTCCAAAGTCCTCCCTTTAGAAGCTAAAATTTGACTTCTTTTTTAAAATTATTCAGTTTTTTCGTTTGATATCAATAAATTTTTAATTAACAAGGCCCAACAAAGAAACGGGACAAAAAATGCAAAATTCACTCACTTGTGAAAATTGGAAAAATTATCTGTTACCATGGGCCTAAACCCAGAAGTTTTTCTTTTATTTTATTTTTTTTTTTTTCCCCCTTTGTAAACACTACCGCATTGCCCCCCAAACATCTAGGTAAAAAAACCCCTAAATGATGAAAAAGCCTAAAATTACTTCTTCTTTATCCCCCTTCTTCCCGTTAAATAGGGCAATGAACTAAATTTTTTCAGGGAGTTTGTTTTTGGAAAAAGGGGAAAACCCGGGGCCCATCCCTCCCCCTTTGAAAAGGATGTATGCTGGGTATACTTTGAAAATTTTAAAAAAAATCCTCCAAAAGGGGGTATAAGCCCTATCCACCCTTTTGGTAAAAGATTTAAAGGGCCAAAAGTGACAACTGCTGGCCCATGTGAAACAAAAATTTTTTTTCCAAAATGGTTTTTAGGGTTTATACCCCCCCCTTTTCCCCCCCCCCAAAAGAAATAAAAAAAATAAAAGCCGGGTTTATTTTGAGTATTTTAAGATTGAAAAGAATTGATGTTTTGCCAACAACAAAATTTAACAAAAAAACAAACCCAACAAAATTCTCTCTCTCTTTTGCAAAATCTCCTTCTTTCCTCTCTATTCTATCCATCTCTCTCTCTTTTCTCCTCTCGCTCCTTCATCATCTCTCCCTCTCTTGGGGGCACAAAACTAATATGATATGACTCAGAAAACCTCACATACCTGAACTTAGGGCAGACATACCTCACCTGGTTTTCCCCAACATCCCCATTTAAACGGGGGCATTTTAATCTAAATTTAAAAAATTAGAAATCAAAAAAGGGGGGGAGGGCCCCCAAAGGCCCAAACAAAAAAGAAGCCTTTAACCCCTAATTTCCCTTTTTACGGCAAGGGCCCCCCCCCCCCCCCCTAACCTTTAAACTTCCTTTTAAAAACAAATAAAAAATGGGTTTTGGGCTGTGACACTTTTGAAAAAAACAGACGCCAAAAATGTTTGGGGGGGGGTTTTACAGGCCTTTATCATTTTAAAACATGTAAAAAAAAATTTTATGGGGGAAAAAGGTTTAACGTTAAAGTTTTTTTGGGATAAAATTGTTAAAAAATTAAAAGGGTTTTTTTTTTTAAAAAAATTGGGGGGAAAAAAAAAAAAAAAAAAAAACAATTATTAGCAATTTAACCCCAACAAATTTTCCCAAAAAGGGAAAAACCAACCCAACGAGCCACAAAAAACAATTTTCGGGTTTTTCCCAAAAAACTCTTCTATATCAAATAAAAAGTTTTGTTAAACAGGAATGAAAAAAAAAACAAATTTTTGTGGCTTCTTCTTTTGTGACACAATTTTAAAAACCTGATTTTGGTGTTTTTCCCAACCCCTTTTTTTTCTTCAGTCTTTATTTTTTTAACCCTCAGCTGGGACCCATTTCATCTTTGTGCCCCCCAAAAAACCCAAAATGTCACCCGGGGTTTTTTTTGAAACCCAAATTGAACAAAAGCTTGTGATAGAAACTTCATGGTAAAAGTGATAATGACCCCTTGAAAAAAAAGACATTTAATAAACTTAAAATTTTTAAAACTTTTTTTTCTTTTTTTTCCCCTGCTGTAGTTGCTTATTGATTTAAAAAATAAAAATAAAGCCCCAATTTTCTTTTTTAAAAAAGTGCAAAAAAATTTTTTTTAAAACCCAAAAATTCTGAAACCCTTTTAAATTTCAGTCCCAAAAAAAAAGACCTAAACATTAAAAAAAATTTTTAACCCCCCCCCCCCCCCCCTCACAAAATCTTTTTGAAATGTGGACAAGGCTTTCCCTTTTCAGAGCATTTTTTTTTAAACAATTTCACACCCCCACAAAAACACAAAAATACACAACACACCCCCACACACACACACACAAAACACAAAACACACACCCCCAAAGCCAAAAAAAAATTTAAGCAACTTCATTTTTCTTGGTGGATGAAAATTTTGACAATGAAACAAAGGAACTTTTTCCCCCAAAACCCCCTTTTTTGGATGAGCCCTTTAAAAACCCCAAGGTTCCAAATTAAGAAACAAGCAGAAAAACTTGCACAAACCCTAAAACCCCGTCGCTTTTCGGAAAAGGTTAGGCCTTTTGTGCTGGTGGGAAAAATGAAAAAAATTTTTAAAAAAACTGCTACACACAGGGAAAGATGTAAAAAAAAAAAAAAAGGCACTTTGAGTGCTTATTCCATTTTTCCTTTAAAAATAAAATTTTAAAAATTTTAAAACAAAAAACCTCAAAACATACTTTAACAAAAAACACTAAAAAAACACAAAACCTCTACAACAAAAACATAAATTTGCATCCAAAATTTTTTTTTCTCTTTGTTTCGGGAAGCTGCAACAAGAAGCCCAAGACCCTCAGCCCAACACCCTCTACACTCCATTCTCCCTGAAAAATTTCCCTCAGCATGGAAAACCCTGAGGGGGGCCAGTACTGCCCAAACACAAAGCACAACGGCCCTGCCCCAAAAAGGGTAAAAAGGGAAAGGGGGGTGGGGGGAGGGGCGGTGACTTTTGTTAGACCGGGTTTGGGGGGAGGGGGGTTTTTGGAAGGAGAGGGAGGGGGGGGGTTTTATTGTGTTGTCAGCGGGGCTTTTTAAGGGTTTGTGCAACCCTGAGTAATTTTCCCTGAAGACACCCGCCAAGGCCTAACAATGGTAGTTTAAAAACCCCGCTGAAACACCTCAGGCCAAAATACTAAATACTGGTACTTCTTTAAAGCCCCAAACAATTTTCCCAAATGTTTCCAAACAAAGCGTTAAAAGTAAATTTAAAAGAAAGGCAGCAAATTTTTTCAAAAGGATTGGTTTTTTTTCCCCGGGAAATGACTCTTCCTTGCGGCTTGAGGGTAAAGAATTTTGGTTAAAGCAATATGACAAATGATTTTAAAGGCATGCATCTGTCCCAAAAACTTTTCCACAGGGTTTTCCCCTTTTTTATTTTGCAATGGGGGAATTTTGCCCAGTTTAAAAAGACACGCAACATGAGTATGCATACACACCTACACTCACACCCCCCTACCCCCAAAATACACACACAAAACCACACAAAACACACAAAACACACCCCCCCCCTCCCCTTTTTTGGATTTTAACATCAGTGTCAAGCCCCCTTTTCCCCCCAAAAGCCCTTTTTCCGAACCCGACTTAAACAGAGGCCCACCCGAGCAAAACCCACACGGGAACATCTTGCAAAACACGTTTTTAAAAAAACCTGTTCGGCTTTTCAAAAATGGAGGCCATTTTTGTGCCGGGGGGAAATGGATGACAAAATTTAAAAAAATTGCACACATTCGGGGAACAGCATGAAAAAAAGGGGACATAAAGGCTTTTTCCAAAAACCTAAAAATCAAATTAAAAAAAAAAGTTTTGAAAAACAGCATCCACAAAAAGAAAAAAGTGAGAGGCCCATGGTTTTCTCTTACTTTTCATACCCAAACTCATCTTCAATTGCGGAAATAATGATTTTTTGTGGGCCCATTTTTTAGATTTGGGGGGGCCCGTGCACGCAGTGGGGCAAAGTACAGGCGATCTGAAAAGTATTGCAAAGGTCATTTCACTGTAAACCCATCCAAGTGTTTTTTTTTTTTTCCCCTAAAAATTTCCAAGTTTCAAAAAAATTTAAAAAATAGGAAAAAGATGTTGAAAAATTAAACAAAACAATAAACATAAAAAAAAGAAGGGCCGGGCCCCTTGACTCTTTTTCTGAAAAATTCAATACACACACTTTTAAAAATTTTTGTTATTATTAATTAAAAATATTTAAAGAAATGAAGATTTTTTGCCCCCTTTAAAACTTTCAGCCCCAAAAAAAACACACAGTTGCAAAAACAAAACACCCCCGCATTTTGTATACTCACCCCCCACACTTTTTTAAACAAAAATTTTTTAATTAAAAACCCCAAAACACACAAACCTCCCCAAAAATGCAAAATTCCCACACACACACACACCCCAACACACCACACCACAAACACCCCACACACCCCACACAAACCAAAATGAAGACTGAGTAAAATTGAGTGTTTTTGCCCCTGCTTTTAAACCCAAAGAAATTGCCTAACATTTAGTTAACACTAACGTTAACATAAACAGGGTAATTATTCGTCCTTTTTTAAAACCATATTTACGGGCAAGTATATTTCTCGAGCATTTTTTTATCACATCCCTTTTTACGTTTTTTAACCCTCGAATCCCCTTTGAAACATTCAACTTTAGCCCCCAAAAACAGCCACTGGTAAAACAGAAGGGAAAGGCAGAATGAATGATGCAAAACCCTTTTTTTTTTTTTTGTTAAGTGGGGTTTACAGTTTTTGTAAATTTTGATGTATTCTTTTTAAATAAAAAACATATCTTTTCAACCCTTTTTTTGGGTTTTTTTTTTCCATGGGGGGGGGGGGGGGGGGGTTTTTTTTGGCTTGTTTATTTTCCCCCCCCGGCAAATCTGGTTTGGGTTTTGGAAATCTTCATTTGCATTAGTAATAATATGGGGAAAGGTTGTTCTTTCTTTTAAACCGGGAGTTATAAAATGGGGGGGGCCGGGGTTAACAGTCCCCTTTTTAAATTACATTTTCCCCCCCTCTTTTTAAAGGTTTTTACCCGGGAATATTGGAAAGGGGTAAACATTTTCTGATTTAGCCTTGGCGTACATTTCAAAACAAGAACACTGCGAAACCCCAGACTTCATAGGCGGGCCTTTTTTTTCCCCAATTTTTTTTTTCCCTTACTTCACTACCCCTATGGGGCCTAGCATAAAAAATAAATACCCAAAACCATTGCATTACAAAAAAGTGGGCAAATTTTTGGTTACTATTCCCAGTATTGGTGGCCATCCCTTCCCGATTTTGGTTTATGACGGATTTGTTTTGATAAAAATCCGCTTGTGGGAAATATGGTCGACGTTTTTTAAAAAACAAAAAAAAAAAAAAAAAAAAAAAAATTAAAAAAAAAAAAAAAAAAAAAATTTTCTTCCCCTCAATTTTTGGGAACAGTAAATTGGGGTTTTAAAAAAAAGTAAACAAGGGTGGGAGAAATTTCCCAATTGGAGGGGGACTGGTGTTTTTTAAATTCCATCTAGGCCCTTGCGTCTTTTCCCTGTCGTTCCGAACAGAAAAAAAACCCAATTCTTTCGATGCCTAAAGACTTTTTTAGGTATTTTAAATTAAAAATTGCCATCGAAAAAAAAGGGAAAAAAAAAAGGGGAAAAAGGGAAAAATTTTAGGCCTACTCTCGATGACTCGAGTTTATTCCCAAAAAGGGGCCGAAACCTAACGCCCCAAAAAGACAAACATACCCGAAACTAGGTCAAACAGTATTTAAAACATTAAAACATCTGAAAAAGGAACATATACATATGAAAAACCCCTTCCCCTTTTAAAAATTCGGGAATGCACTTCCTAGGGGCTCATGCTCATCGGCCAAAATTTTGAAGAGTTTTCGGGGCCGGGGGGGAACGGGGAAAAGAGTTTAAATAATCTGAATTCAAGCTGTTTTAATCGCGCGGGCCCCGCGAGGGGCCCCCTAAATGTCCCCAGTCACGTGGTTTCCCCAAACACGTTTGCCGCTCGATAAATTTTTTCTATCTCAAAGCCGCTGCCCTGCTGGTAAAACAATGACGGGAAACGAACCAAAGCACCACAAAAAGGGGCAAAAAGGGGTTGCGATTTTACCTATGTTATGTGATTGCGGGCAGCCTTTCTTTGAAAAAGAGGAAAGGGGAAAAAACTACAAGCATGTGACGTAGTGAGCCAATGGGGGGACTCCGTACCTTATGTCGTAAAATGAAAATTTTGAACTTAAACCCCAATAAATCGAGGGAAAATTTTTTGGGTTTTCCCCAAAAATGGACTTTTTAAAGCGTCCCCTTAAAGGGGGTTTGTAAATAAAAAAACAACCCGCGCCCCCTTACACCCCCGGGGTGGAGGGAAAGGAAAAGTACCGCAAATCGGAGGAGTTGGGGGGGGAAGGGGAAAAACCCAAAAAAAAAAATTTCAAAACAAACCAAATTACTGAGAGCCAAAAAAAGGCCTCCCCCAATCCAAAATTTTTTTTCCCATCCAGGAATAAAATTCATTGGGAAAAAAAAAGGGGTTTTGGTTTCTACATCTCTTTTAGAAACCCCAAACCCCGACCAATTAAAAAACCCCGGTTTTTTAAAAAATTACAAAAAATTTTTTACACACAACCCAAATTTAATGAGAATGGGAGAAAAGGTCGATTTAAGGTCCCTGACCCCCCCCTTCCCGTATGTATTTTTGTTTTTTCTTTAGATGTTTACCCTGGGCCTGGGAAACAAACCCCTCCCCCCGCTACTCTTCTCTTTTTTCCAAATCCACCAACCCAATCTGCTTTTTTCAAAAGCCACGCCAACCCTGCCTCGCAGCTTTTTTGCCTTCCCCTCGCTCTCAAAATTTAATCAATAAAATTTTTTTTTATTTCCGATGGTCCATTGAGTAAGCCAGAAATCTTTTTTTTTTTCCATCAACCCCTTCCCCGTTTTTTTTTTTGAGTGCCCTTCATTTAAAGATGACCCCTGGGCATCACACATAGGCTAGGGAAATATTTTTTATTTTTCTAAATTTGTATCAACTTTTTTGGGGGGACCCCAACTTACACCCCTTTATTAGTGAGGGGTTTAAGGGTTGAAAAAAAATTAAAAGCCCCCTTCTAGGAGGGGGTATTGAATTTAAAACGGAAAGTTTTCCCATTGTTGGGCCCTTTGGGTTACTAAAAGAAAAAATTGCCGGGGGGGCCTTTTGTTGGCCCTTAAAATCCTACTTTAAAAATTGAAATGATACCCCTATTATTTTTAACCCCTTGGGAAATTTGTAAGGGGATTCCCAAACTTTTGGCTTATAAAAACGGGGAAAAACCCCGCACTGATACAGCCCCTAAAAAATTTTATTTAAAAAAACGGGGGCCCCCCTGCCCTACACACAATTAAACCCGAAACACACACAAAACAAAACCACACACACACACACACAAAACACACAACACACAATAATAATTTTAAAAAAAAAAAATAAAATAAAATAATAAAAAATAAAAAATTTAATTATCACACCCATTTAAAATTTTGTTTTTTAAAGCTCCCAAGTCTAAAACCTTTTTTTTGAAAAAAAATAAATTCCCGTTTTTTTCCCCCCCCACCCCCTTCCCCTTCCCCCCTCCCCATTTTTTTTTAAAAGGGCATTTAAAGCTAAAACCAAAAGGGGTGCCCCTTTAAATTCTTGTTTTTTTTTTCTTGATATTTTGTTTTTTTACAAAAAAAATTTCCCAGTATTTTTAAAAGGGGAAGACAAAAAATTTCCGGACTTTAAATTTTTTTTTATTTTTTAACTGTTTTTTACCCATTTTTACGGGACGAATTTTTCCGAAAAAAAGGGAAAAAAAAAAAACCCAATTTCCCCCAAGATCCCCCCCTTCCCCTTTAACTACCCCCAAACCCAAACCTTCCCCCCCCCCCCCCTCCCCCCCCCCCCCCCCCCCCCAAAACCCCCCCCCCAAACCCAAAAAACCCACAAAAATTGCCCCCTCTCCCCCCTCCTAAAAAAAAAAGCAAAAAAAAAAACCCAAGCCCCAAATCTATCTTTCAATCTCCCATCTTTCTTTTGGTTTACCCCCCCCCCCCCCCCCCTCTCTGCCCCTTTTTGGAAAAGGGCCCTTGGTTTTTAGGGAAATTAAGGACTACCCAAAAAATTTATTTTTAATGATTAGAAAAGCTTTTCATTTTTTTCCCTAGACAGGGTAAAATAAAAAAATAACCTCCTTAAATGTTTGGGGTTAAGAAATAAACAAAAAAGATCCAGTACATTAACCTTTTTTTCCCGGAAAAGAAAAAATTTGGTTGTGGGTTCTGGGGTTGGCCCCCGGGGAATGGCTTTTCTTTCCACAAAGAAGAAGAACAATGGGTACCCCCCAGTGGGGGGGGGTTTTATTTTTTTTCTTTGGGCCATTAAAAACCTTTAGTTTGGAAAAATTTTTTTTTTTTAAAAAATTTTGGGTAACAAAAAAATTTGGGGGCAGAAAAGCAGTTGCCCCGGTTTTTTAATTATCACCTAGCCCTTTGATAAACAAAAATTTTGTTTTTAGCTAATATACATGCCCCTCAACTCCCACTGACAAACCCAGTTTTTTTTTTTTTATCTTTAAAATTTGAAAGAGTGGTTAACCACTGTAGAAAAAGACTTTCTCTTTTTTCAAAGGGGTTTTTTTTAACACAGTCATAAAAAATTTTAAGGGAAATTTTATTGTAACAGGAAAGAAGCCAATAATAAAAAAATCAATGCACTACATCAATTTAATTTTTCATCCCTAGATCTCAAAGACACTTGGGGGTTTAAAAAAATCCGGAAAAAAAACAATATAGTCTAAATGGAACCCAACTAAAATCATCCACAGCAAGAAAATTTTATTTTCACATCAAACAAACTTTTTATCTTATCAATCCAACACAACAAAGGGGGAATTTTTTCAAAATAAAGAAAAGGGAAAAAATTGATATCATATGCCAAAATCAATAACGTAAGAAAAAAAAAAAAAGAAAAAAAAAATTTTAAAAGGGAGCTACTAGTCAAACAAAATAAATAGAAAATACACTTGCTATGAAACAAATAACCAACAGCTAAATAAACGAAATGAAAAAAATTTAAATCAGAATTTTAAAACTAATCCCTTTTCAAACCCCAAGGGTTTGAAACAAACAAATCTGGGAATACCCTACATTAAAGAAGGGGGAAAAAAAACATGGCACCTCTTTTAACTTAGAAAAAAAACCGGGGGCCCCCCGGGCACCCCTCAAAACTGGGGTTGGCAGTACTGTGAAAGACCACCCAGGTGTAAAGCATGACAAGTTAAATTTCATTCACTGTAATCCCAAAAAGGAACCTAGAAGAAAGTTACAAAAAAAACCAACTAACATTCCCAAAATTTTTCCTTTATCCCCAAAGGTCACAATACACCCCCCCCAAATTTGGTTGTGGGGGTGAGGGGAGAGGGGGGAAGGGGAGAGAGAGAGAGAGAGAGGGGAAAGAGAGAGAAAATTATGGGGTTTGGGGGTTTTTTTGTGGGGGTGTGTGTGTTTTTTGGTCGGGTCTGTTTTGTCTGTATGTGTTTTAGTTTCCCTTTTGTTTTGTTTTTTTTATGTGTTTGTTTTTCTGGGGTTTTTGGTTTTGGGGTTTTTGTGTGGGGGTCCCCTTCTCTATGTGTTTTTTTCTGCTCCCATTTTTCCGTCCCCTTCCGTCTTTTCTCTCTGTCTCTCTCTTTCTGTCTTCTGTCTTCTCTCTCTTTTTCTCTCTCCCCCCCCCCCCCTCTCTCTCTCAAAATTTTATTCAGATTTTTTTTTTCTTGTCCAAAAGGAGGTTTAAAAAGGGTTGTTTGCTCATCCCCTTTTTGTTTCCCCTTATTTATTTAAAAGAATTGGCCTTTTAGTTGTCCAGAACGGAAAACATGGCTCTCAACTAATGAAATGAAAAATGTTGAAAAATTTTTTATCATTATTTGCCCGATGACCTTATCTTATCCAAACTGGGTCTGCTTTTTGGTCTCCAAAAACAATAGGAAAAATCCTTTAAAAGGGGAAACAAAATTTTTTTTTTTGGTTTTTCAACCTTTTTATAAGACTAATTTTAACGGTAAATTTTGAAAGGGAAAGGGACTTAGGTTTTTAAGGAAAGGTGGGGATGTTTTGGGGAAAAGAAGAAAATTTAGGTAAACGAATTTTTTTAAAAATTTGGGGGTAGTTTTTTTAAAAAACAAAGCTGAGCATTAATAGTGCCCCTTTGGTTTTAGGTTTTGTTTAACCCAATTTTTTTTTTTTAAAAAAAAGGGGGGTTAGGGGAAAAAAAAAAAAATCTAAAGAAAAAACTGAAAAAAACCACAGATTAAATCTGGTTTTTTGGTAATGTTTGATACTCCAAAAGAACCCAATATCAACGCATGCATCTGAGGTTTGGGGAAATTTTTATGAGGAAGGGAAGCCCCAAATTTAAAAAGTTCACACATTTGCTATAAAAATTTCCCATCTGTTCCCTTAAATGCCTCCCAAAACCATGTAGTTTATGGGGAAAAATGGAAGATATTTCCCTTTTAAAACTAAGGAAAATATAAAAAAGCAATTTAAAAACTGATTTAAAAAAATTCTTAAACAACCAGGGTTTTTAAATAGGGAACAGGGGTTATGAAAAGTAATTTTTTAGGGAAAAATGAAACTGGTTTGAAATAATTAGGTATCTAATTTTACAAAAAACTTTATGGAAAAGGATTTGGTATCGATGGCTTTAGTCGAAAGGGGTAGGATGTTAAAAAAAGTTTCATTTAATGAATTTAAAGAAAAACTTATTTCCCTGCTACAAACAGAAAACCCGGCATTCAGATTTTTGAGATTTTAAAGGGCAAATAACATTTTTGGGACCTGTCTCCAGCCCTTTTCCCCCAAAAAGCAAAATGAACCCGGGACCCCCATTTTAAATTTTTTTAGTTTTAAGGGGGTGCTTTTTTATTTTCCATTTCCCGGTTTTACCAAAAAAAATTTTGGTTTTTTGTTTTGCCCTTTTTAAAATTTTTTTTATTCCTCTGATTTATGTTGTTTAATTGTTTGTCTAGAAATTGTTTTTAAAATTTTTTCCCCGATTTATTTTTTGCTTTTAAAAAACCCCCCCTTTGTCCATCCAGGATTTGCCAGGATTTGGGAAAACTTAACCCCCTTTTTTTAAAGTCTTTGATCTGGAAATTTTCCAGGGTTACACCAGGGAAAATTTCCAACCCCCGTGAACCTTTTTTCCTTTTAAATTGGGTACCCAAAATGTTTAAAACCCCCTATCAGGCTTTGAAGAAGGGGAAAACCCCCCTGAGTGTTTTGGACGTTTTTAAATTAAAAGTGCCCGGGGTTTTTTTTTTTTGGGGGAGGGGGAAAAGACCAGCAAACAAGTGTGCCCGACCTAATTTTTTGATGGGAAAGCAAAATCTTGGGGCGTTTTTGGTTCAGAAAAATTAAGGGGTTTAAAGGGTTAATTTTCCTCCAGCTTTACATTCAGTTTTTTGCTCCATTTTTGGCCAAAAGTGGGCCCTTAAACATGTGCTCTTGTTTTTTAGAAAACAGTTTGTCTTTCCCCCCTTGGGCCCTTTTAGCTTTGGGGGGTGGGAATCCAATGGGTTTTTTTTTGGGGGAAGGGGGGGAGGGGGGAAAGGGAAAAAAATCCTTTTTCTGGCCTCAATGGGGGAGGGGGGGGGAAGGGGAACTTCAATTTTTGGGGGGGGGGGGGGTGGGGGGGAAAGAAATTTTTTTGGGGGGGGGGGGGGTTGGGGGGGATGGAGGGGAAACTCAATGTTATATTTCTGTTTCTTGGCCCAATTTTCCCGAAACCCCAGCATATATAATTTTTTTTTTATTTTTTTTTTTTTTTTTTCTTTTATATCGAGGAGAAAGGAGGGAAGCACTGGGGGTGCTTTTTTCATCCCCGTCCCCCCTGGGTTGCAGTTTTTTTAAATCATTTAATTCCCGTTTCCCAAATGTTTCAGGCTCAAAACACTAAAAACCCGCAATAAAACACTTCCCCCGTGGGTTTGGCCTCAAAGGTTTTTTTAGGGCCCGACCCACCACCTTTTTTTTGACTTTTCAAATGCGTAAACACTAACCCTTTTTTTACTTTGGGATAGCTTTTTTGAACCTATCTCTTAAGCTAAAAACACCAACCGCTTTTCACCCAGATTGGCCCCCTTTCCCCAGGCCCCTTAAAAAACCCACTGGGCATTCGTCAATAAAACTACTGCAGGTTGTTTTCGTGTTTAGACCTTTTTCTGAAAAAAAACTTTTCCCCAGTATTTGAAAAAACCATTACCTTTGGCGAAAAAGGTAAAATTTACCCCCGACCACAGACATGGGGAAAAAAAAAGGGAAAAAAAAAAAAAATAAAAAATTACTTTTCCAAATTTTTTTTTTAAAATGAGAAAACCCCCCTTTTCTTATGTTTTTTTTTTTTCTTGAAAACAAATGTTTTTTTTGTGTGCCTTTACACCAAAAATTTGCCCCCAACGTTTTTTAAATTTTTTTTAATGAATATCAATGGTAATGAATAAGCTTTTTAAAACAGTAAATCAATATAAAACAGGGATATATTCAAAAATGACATTTTCATTTCCCTTTTGAAATTAAAAAAAAAAGAAAAAAAAAAGTAAAAAAAAAAAAGGGGGGGGGGTGGGGGGAGGGTGGAGGGGGGAAACCCTTGATTTTCAAATTTTTTTAAAACCAACTCCAAAATTAACCCCCCCCCCCCCAAAAAAAAAAAAAAAAAAAGCACAAAAAGCAAGGAAAAATATACCCCCCCCCCAACCCAAAACCCAAGGGCCCAAAAAAATTTAAAATTGGTTTTCCGAAACCTAAACCAGCACAAACCTAAAAAAAAAAAACAACAAAAAACAACAGCAACAACAAAAACCAAAAAACCCTTTCCCTTTTTTTGAAAGGGGGGTTTTAAATTTTTTACAGTTTAAAAAAACCCCTTATGGAAAATTTTTATTTGTTGGTTTTTTTTACATGAAATGCAAGTCACCTTTTCAAAAAAGTTCTTTTTACAAAGGGAGTAACATGGCAAACTCTTCATGCTAAGGGAAAAAAAAACAACCCAAAAAACAAAAATTTAAAAAAGTAAGATATAGGGCTGAGAAAAAAAAAAGAAACATTTTTCAGCATTTAAGCTATTCTGTTTAGTATAATTTGTACATGCTGATTTTTTTGCGTTTTTTTTTTTTTCCCCTTTTTAACCCTATTTCCCCCCCTTTTCCAAATTTTAAAAATAATGTGTTTTTTATCTTTGTGGGGTGTGTAGTGTTGTGTGTGTGTGGTTTTTGGGTGTGTGTGTGTGTGTGTGTGTGTGTTGTTGGGGGGTTTTGTGGTGTGTGTCCTGGGGGTGTGTGTGTGTGTGGTTTTGGGTTGTTTTTGGTGTTTTGGGGTTTTCTCTCTCTTCTCTCTCTCTCCTCCTCCTCTCCTCTCTCTCCTCTCTCTCTCCTCCCAAACTCTCTCTTTTTCCCTCTCTTCCCCGTGCTTTTTGGGGGTTTTTGCCCTTGATTTGGGCGGAAAAGTTGAAATAAACCCGTGGGAAAATGCCCCACATTCACGAGCTCTTGTTTGTTTCATTTCTCATACGCTCTTGTTTTTTGTCATCATAGCGCTCTTGTTTCATCATCATAGGGCTCTTTTTTCATCATCATCATCACCAACATCATCATCAAAGGGCTTTTTTTTTTCGTTGTCATCATCATAGCGCTCTTTGTTTCATCATCCCCCAAAACGCTCTTGTTTTTAAACATAAAAAGTGGTCTTGTTTCATAAAATAGTGCCCCTTTTTTTGGGTCAAAATTTTGGGCCCCCTTGTTTCATCATCCTCATTTGCCCTTGTTTCCAAACAAACATAGGGCTCTTGTTTCAAAAACATAAGGGGTCTTGTTTAAAAGGGCCTTTTTTCTCAAACATTTGCCCTTTGGGTTTTTTATAAACATAGGGGCCCTTTTTTTTCGTCATCATAGCGCCCTTTTTTTCGTCCCTCATAGGCTCTTTTTTTCCGGCATTCCCTAGCGCTCTTGTTTCGTCGTCTTTTCGCTTTTTGTTTCATCATCATAGGGGCTCTTGTTTCATCATCATAGCGCTCTTGTTTCGTTTTCATTTTTTTTCATTTTTTTTTGGTTTTTTGTTCCCTTTAGGTGGTGATGGGTTTTTTAATTATGTTGTCAAATTGTATCATTGTAAATAAGGGAATGAGTTGTCATTTTTAAAGCTTTTGGGTTTGGGGTTTTGGTGTTGTTTGGGAAAATTTGGGTATCAATTTTTTTTTAAGTGGTCCCTTTTTAAAAGGGGTTTTTTTTTTTTTTTAATTTTTGCTAGATAGATGGCTTGATGAAAAAAAAAACAAAATTTAAAAGCTTACTCAATGTTTCATTGGAAATAAAAAATTTTTACTTACTTGAACCTTTTCTTTTTTAAAAAATAATTAAGTCCCCGAAATAGATCGTGACGGAGTTATGTTTAATTATTCAAAATTATGATTTAGTCATAAAGGAGATAGATGATTGCAGGGGTTGGTGTTCAATTCTGTTTTTTCTTTAAATTTCGGAGCCCACCCGGGTTTTTAAAATTTTTGGGCCCATGAGAAAAATTTTGGGTACACATACACAGAATTGTATTGTAGGAAAACCGGGGCCCAAAACACTGATTTCCCGGAAAAGTTGGATCATGGGTGAGAATTTCCCCGCCCTTTGTTCAGTTAGGGGGCCTGCTTCCCAGTGGGACTGTAGTGCAGCATTCCCCAAAAAGAAAGAAAGGGAAAAACAAAACAGAAAGAAAGACAGAAAAACAGATAGAAAGAAAGACCCGACAGGAAAAAAAGAAAGAAAGAAAGAAAAGACAAACAGACAGGGCAAAGGGATGCGGGGAGACGGACAGCCGGGGAGACAAGCAGACAGACGGACAGGGAACAGACAGACCCGAGAGGGGAAACGACAAAAAAAGGGGAAAGAAAGAAAGAAAGAAGAAAGAAAAAAGAAAAAAGAATGAAAGGAAGGGAAACAGGAAAGGAATATAAAAAATAAAGAAAAAAAAGAAATGAAAGGGAAAAGGGAATTTAAAAAAAAGAAAAGGGGGAAAAAAAAAAAGAAAAAGAAAGAAAAAAAGAAAGAAGGGAAGAAGAAAGAAAACGTTTTACCGAAAAAGCTTTTCCCCCTTGGGAAAAAAATCTACGTTTTTTCCCCAA
>JASPKP010004630.1:0-17287 GCA_030674155.1 Stramonita haemastoma | reverse complement strand
TTAAGGTCGAAAGAGACCTTGGGGGGGGGCCAAGATTACTTTCGCTTTGTTCCTTTTTTTTCCTCCTTTTCTTCCTGTGCCCTATTTTTCCATTTTGCCCATTCGCCTGTCTTTTTTTTTTTTCCCAAAACAAATTTAAAAAGGAGAAAAAATTTCTCCCCCACGGGGGGGGGATGCGCTGGGCCTGACTTGTCAGGCGTTTTACGGCAGCCAAACAGGAAACGAGGGAAACAACTCAAGAGTGACAGGGGGGCCTTTTTTTTAAATTTTATTCATGAAAAATAAATGGAAATGAGGATATGAAATGCTGCTGCAAGGAAAGCATCCGCTTTGAATATTTTGCCGGCACCACAGAGATAAACAAAAGTCGAAACCCTCTGTTACAAAGTCTCCACAAAAAGCATTTATACCTCTTATCTCTGGGACTGCTTCACTTGTCCCACACCTTCCGTTCCCCGCTGGGGGGGGGCAGAACCTTGCCAAAGAATACTGACCCCCAAAACCTGTCTAACCGTTGGCCCACCGCTCTTTTTCTTTTTGGGGGTCCATCGACTGGAATCCCTTTCCCCCTCCCTTCAGCAAAAACCAAACAGAGTCACATTAAAATCCAACCTCAAAAAACATTTTTTCAAACTAAGATTTCGGAAAACCCCCTACTAGACATTTTTAAAAACCAACCTAAAGGCCCCATTTTTTTAAAACATAAGTTTTGGGGGCAAAACCCTTTCTAACACTTTAAATCCAACCTCAAGACACACTTTTTTTCAAAATAAGTTTTGCCTTCTTTCCATCTCCCATTTCCCTCCCTTTCCCCAAACGGTAGTCACCTTTTACCCCCCCAAAATGTAAAAACCCCTTTTAAAGGGGGCCCCATAAACGGTGGGCGCGTGTGTGCGTGGTTTGGCGTGTATATTCAAAATTTTGCTTTAAAAAAATAATCGTCATTTTTTTTTTTTGGTTATTTCCTTATATAAAAACGCTATGATTTTTTTTTTGCAATTTTTACCTTTACATTCCATGTTTATTATTAGTATATAGTATTAGTATTGTTTTGTTGTTGTTTTTAATTTTTTTTTTGTTGTTGTTGTTGTTATTATTATTTTTTATTATTATTATTATTTTTTATTATTAATTTTTAAAAAAAAAAAAATTTTATTTTATTATTTTTTTTTACTTTTAAATTACAAGATGTAGCGAAAAAAAATTTTCGATTTTTTTTTTCTTCTCATTATTATTAATATTGTCTGCGGGGGAAGGGGGTGCAGGACCAGGGGGAGGGAGGAAGGGTTGAAAAAATTTTTCTGGTCCCCCCCCACGGTCCGCAGGACTGGGAAAACAGGTAAAGGTAAAGGGTTTTGAAGGCAGCGCAACGCTTTTTGATCAAAACGATCTGAGTGTTCCAGGAAAAGAACAAGAAGCTTTGCACTTTCTTCATTCTCTACCAAACGGGAACGCAGCACTTCACACCCCCGTTTTCTGAAAGGCGGGGGGAGCATGCTTTTTTTTCTCTCAGGTACTGGAACCATTGGTACGGTCATAGGCCTCTTTTGCCTTTCCAAAAGGTCATTCCGTGGCGTGGAGAAGGGCGGGGTCTGCTGAAAGGGGGTAACAGCTTCCCCTCCTACTTACTTACCCGGGCTTTGCGCTCTAAAGACTGAGCGAAAAACTCCATAGTCTTCGAAAACTGACGGATGCCCACTGGGTTTCCCCCCCGAACCCGACCATTTGGGGGTCATCCATTTACGGGCACCCAAAAATGAAAATAGCTGGGGACCGTTCCCCCCCGTTTTTCTGGAGGGCCGTGGAGGGGGGAAAAAAAGGGGGGGGGGGGAGAAAGGGGAGGGGGGGGGAATGGGAGGGGGGGAGGACAGCAAAAATAAAAACAGGAAGGAAACCACCACCAAGGGATGTCTCTGTTTATCTCAGTCTATCTGTTTGTGTTTTTGTGTGTGTGTGTGTGTGTGGTGTGTTTTTGTGTGTGTGTGGGGTGTGTGGTGTGTGTGTGGTGGTGTTTTGGTGGGGGTGAGAGAGAGAGAGAGAGAGAGAGAGAGAGAGGGGAGAGAGAGAGAGAGAGAGGGGAGAGAGAGGGGGAGAGTTAATAGCCTGGTGCGTTTTGGGGGTTTTGGGGTGTGTGGTTTTTTGGGTGTTGTGTGTGTGTGTGTGTGGGGTTTGGGGGTTTTGTGTGTGTGTGTGGTGGGGGGCGGTGTGTGGGGTTTGAGAAAGAGAGAGTATTGCGTGCGTGCGTGCGTGCGGAGTGGGGTTTTGTGCGTTCGTGTGTGTGTGGATGCGTGCGTAAAACATGTGGGGCGTGGGGGCTGTCGTGCGGCGTGCGGGGTTGGGGTTTCTTTTTTAGTGTGTGTTTTTTTTTTTTCTTCTTTTCTTCTTTTAATTTTAAGCATAATACAAAAAGCACTCGGTTTCATTTTTAAAAGTCCAGGGCCCGGTGTCTGTATGCATTTTTTTAAATTTTCATCTGTTCCCCCGGGACACAATCCCCACTTCACGAAAAGCAAACAGGATTTAAACGTGGGGGCGCAAGATTTCTGGGGTTCGCAAAGGGGGGCCCCGATTCATGTTAATCCAAGGATTTGGGGGGAAAAGTGGAGAAAAACCCCCTCGCGGGATCAATTTCCGGGGCGTCAAATTGCCCCGCGCTACTAGGCACTTCCCGCCGTTTTGTGGTGTGTGTGTAGGGGGGGGGGGGGGGGGGGCAGGCCGCGCCCGCGTCGCTGCCGCGCGCCCCCCCCCCTCCTCAACCCCCCCCCCTTCCCCCCTTCCCCTCCCCCCCCCCCCCCCCTCTTCCCGATATAAAAAAAAAAAAATCAAATAAAAAAATTCCCCTCCTCTCCCCCCTCCCCCTCCCTTTTCCCCCCCCCCTCTCTCCTTTTCCCTCTTCACAACACACACACACACACTGTCCAACACACACTTTAAAAACTATGAACACATACCCTGTCCCCTTAATTAGGGGTTTTAAAAAACGTCCCCCCCTACAACAAAAAGGGCCCACTTCACAGCACTGGGCGACTTTAAACAAAACAGCAGTATTCAATCTTAAAGAAAAACGGCACATGAAAAAACACAGAAAAAATCAAACTGAATTGCTACACAACAACAATAACACACACACACAAAAAACAAAACACCAAAAAACAAAACACAACACCACAACACACACACACACACACGCACTTTCCCCCCGTGCGCCCCCCGCCCGCCGCGCACCACGCCCCACACCCCCCAAAACGCACGCACAACAACACATACATCACACCCCACCACCCCACACACAAACACCGCGCGCCCCACTCACTCACCCAACAGAAAAAAGACAACAACAGACAGACAAACAGACACACACACACCCCCACACACACACACACACACACAAATACACAACACACACACACACACACACACAATTCTTGTTGTAAAATAGGGGAACCCAGACTGTAACCCTTCCATGTCAAAAAGGGTGGCAATACGGGCTGGGGCCGTTTTTTAATTTTAAAACAGTTTTTCAGTTTTTTTAATTTTTTTTTGCTGTGCATTTTTTTCCCTTTTTTGCAAAAATTTCGTACGGGGAAGTTTTTCAAAATGCCGCTTTTAATTACAACATTTTTTCGTTATTCTAAGTTTTTTTTTTTTGTGGCATTTTTTTGCCCCCGCTTTTTGCACTTTTCCCGTTTGAATTGTTCAAAAATTTTTATCATTCTAGACACAAAAAAACCAACGGGGTCTTTACTCTAAAAAAAAAAAATCCCTTTTATCACCTCCCTCCCCCCCCTTTTTTGTCTAATATTGGGGTTTAAGCGAATAGCGTAAATCGCGCCCCCCAGAGAGAGAAGAGAGAAAAAAGGAGAGAGAGAGAAGAGGGAGAGAGAAGAGAAGAAGAGAGAGAGAGAGAGAGAGAAGAGAAGAGACAGGAGACAGAGACACACAACACCACACACCACACACAACACCAAAAAAAACCCCCACACACACACATCAGAAGGTTCTTAAATTTTCATGAGCACGGGCCCCAAGACAGGTTTTATGAAAGGCTGCCTACAATCATGCAGGCTTCGAAAATGGGCCCTACCCTTTCCCCCTCAGGGAAAAATTTTTTGGGGGGGGGGGTGGGATGGGGGTTAAAATTTTGATAGCACTGTCTTTTAAAAAATTTTCCCCTTTTTAAAACCTGAATGTGATAGCACTTCCTTATTACAAACTCTCTAATACAGCTGCGGAAAAAATTGTGCGCCCCGTGTTTTGTTTTTGGGGGGACGTTATAACCGCTGGTTTTTTTTGGGGGTGCCGATGTTTCGGGAATAAACCAATTTTTCCTATTGAACTTTTTTTTACCAACTGAAAAAAATCCCACCAACATCGTTTACAGCAGCACGGGGGCAAAACCAGCCCAATCACGTCCACAAAAACCCCAAAAAAAAGGGGAAAAATACAAAACTGTGGACTTACCGCGACGCAGGCAGGCAGACAGAAGGAGGGGGGGATTTTACGGGGCCACAAGGAAAAACACACCGGTTGTTTTTTTTTTTAAGGTGGGGTGAATTTTTTCAAAAACTTCCATAAAAAAAAAACCCCGGGCATGCCCTTTTGACTGATGGTTCCCTGTCGGATGACTGCATTTCCATTGTTAATCTACACGAACAGAAATAAACGATTTTTTTGGTTATTCTTTAAACAACAAACAAAAACAAACCCCCAAAAATCATTGATGATGGGGGGGTTTCTTTTAGATTACTCACATTTTTTTCTCCATAACAGTTTTGTAAAACCAAAAAATAAAACTGAAAGTAGGGGTAATCTCATTTTATCTTTTGGGGAAGGTTTTGGAGACTGTTGCCCCTTGCACAGCTTGTGGGGCGGGAGCAGAAACCCCGTTAATAAAATTATAAATCGTATAAAAGAATAAATAAAAAAAAAAAATAAAACCCAAATATGACGGTTTTTTTCCACTACACAACTTCACCCCCAATAAACAAATGCCTTTTTGTCAGATCCCAAATTTTTTTCCCCCCCAAAAGGAAAATCAGTCACCCACCACCACATCAACAGCGCCACCCTCACCTCCCAAATTTTGCTAATAATTCACCTACAGGGGCCCCCACTAGGCCCCACTAACCCCCCAGTTTAAGATCAGGGGGCCCGGGGGGCCGCATTGTCTAAGAGGGGGAAAGGGAAAAGCACTGACGGGGGAAACCCTTTTGGGAGCTGCAACCTCTGATTTGGAAAGTGGGCATCGTTATTTGGGAAAAACACACCGTTTACACCAAGACACTTTAACCCCCAGTATTTTACGTTACGACAAAAAAAAACAATCATTTCTTTCAACAAGATTTCGGGACTCCCCTTCCACCCAATCAGGCGCCAAAACAACGACAATTACAGCCTAGCCTAGGCCAAAGCTGAAAGGAAAAGGCACGCAAGCAACTGATTGGTCAGAGGCAGACGGCATTTCAGGCGCTTTTCCCCTGGGGGGACCCTAGTCCCGATCGTGGCTACTTTTTAAAATTTTAAAAAAAAACCCTTTTGTTGTGTTATTTTTTTTTGGGTTTTTTTTAACAGTTTTAAAAAATTTTAAAATCCCCTTTTTTTCAAAAAAACCCTTTGGGGGGCCCAAATTGGGGGAAATTTTTGCAAATTTTTATAAAAAAAAGCGTTATTTTCTGTTCCCCCCAAAAAAAATTTTTTTTGGCATGCGCCGCCTTAAACGCCCCTTCCCCAAATAGGCCCCACCACCGCGTGGGGGAAAAGGTTCTATAAAAAAAAGGGACCAGTTTTAGGCCCCAAACCGCACGGGGCCTTTTTTTACCCCCGTAAAAAAGAAAAAGGCTAGGCGGGCCCTCCCCCTGGGGGGCCCCCCCCCGTTTGGTTTTCCCCAAAAGCCGGTCCAGAAGCAGGCCCCCCTATAAACAAACGTTAGCTCCGGGGGGTTTTAAATATGGGGTTTTTTGATTTGTTTGTTTTTTGTTTTTTGGCATCTTCCCATCCCTTTTTTTTTTCCCACTTTTTTGTAGGGCGTTTTTTGGTATTTTTATCCTATTCATTGGGGCCCCTTTTTTAAAACTATTGCAACATTCTTTCGAAATGCAAAGGATTGACTAAAAACTTTTTTTTTACTAAAATGAAACAAAATGACATTTTTAAAACACATTTTTTTTAAGAAACAATGGGGGTTTAATGCACCCCATTTCATCGAACATCATTCGTGGCAAAATTGACAATGAAGTGGTATGCTTGAAAACTTAAAGTTTCATCAGAAAAAAAAAATGTCTTCGACCCAAAAAAATTTTTGTGTAAAAAATTTTTAAAAGGGGGCACCCAGAAAAATGGGTTTCAGTGTTGTGTGTGTGTGTGTGTGTGTGTGTGTGTGTTTTTTGGGGGGTGTGGTGGGGTGGTGGGGTGTGTGTTGGTGTGTGTTGTGGGTTTTGGGGAGTGTGTCTGTGTCTGTGTGTTTTTCTGTGTCTGCTCTTTTTTGGGGTGGGGGTGGGGGTGTGTGGGGTTTTGGTGTGGTGTGTGTGTGTGTTGGGGTGTGTGTGTGGGGTTTTTTTTTTTTACCACACAATTTCTCTGGTGAATTTTGGCTGCCCCCCCGGGGAGAACGCGTCCCCCCACAAAGTGCGCCCCCCCTTTTTTTTTTTTTCCTGTCTTACTGTATTTGATTACCTATAAAAGTGGCTTTTCTACAGCTTTTGCCGGGGCAACGCTTTTTGCCGGGGGTTTTTTTGGTGCGATAAATATTGTTCTATCCAAGGGCCCCGGGTTTTAAACATCTCATCTGAAAGACAAACCCCCCAGACCACCCCTCTGTCTAATGGGGGGGGGAAAATTTTTTTGGGGACAAGGGGGGTTTTAAAACCCTGCACACTTCTGCCCCCCAGACTTTTTTTCTTATTTTATTTATTTATTTTTTTTTTTATTTATTTTTTTATTTATTTTTTACATTTTTATTTTTTTTTTTAAACAAGGATAAAAGGGAATAACCCACTCGTGTGCTTTTTTCATCCAGTCCCCGTGTGTATGATTTTGTAAATCTTTATCTGTTCCCAAAAAAGGCCCCAAAGGGGCCTCTCTTACAAAAGCGGAACGGATTTAACGTGTGTGGGGAAGATGTTCTGCGTGCGTTCGCAAGGGGGGTCGGTTTATAGCCCTCACCGAAGGACTTTGGGGAGAGTGGAGTCAGCACGTTTTAACTGGGGGGGGAAACCCCCCTTTTCCGGGTTTTGAAACGGGAGTCTAAAAATTTCAATCGCAATGTTCTGCCCCCAAAAAGGCCCCGGGAGTAACCCACTAACTACCGATCTGTGTGGTGTGGTTGTGTGTGTGTGTGTGTGGTGTGGTTGTGTGGGGGTTGTGTGTGTGTGTGAAAGTGTGTGTAAGAGAGAGAGAGAGAAGAGAGAAGAGAGAGAGAGGAGAGAAAGAGGGGGTTTTTTTCCCTAGGGGTTTTTGTGTGTGTGTGAGAGAGAGTTTATTTTTAATTATGGGCAGGGCATGGTGTGTATGAGTGGGGTTGTTTTTGGGGCGCGCCGCGCGTGTGTGTGTTTTTTTGGGGGTGTGGTGTGTGTTTTGTGTGTGGGGTTGTGGTGTGTGGGGGTTGTGGTGTGTGTGTGTGTGTTTTGTGTGGGGTCGCGCGTGTGTGGAAAATTTTTTTCCCTCAGAAAAAAAATTTTTTTTTTTAAAAAAATGTATATGGTTATATAGGGGGTTTTTGACTGGGGTTTAAAAGTTTCCTTAGTTTTTGTGGTGCCCTTTTTTTGTTTTGATGGGGGGGGGGCAGGACTATTCCCGGGTTTTTTTCCCTTTTTCCCCGGAAGAGTAGCAGTCCTTTTTCACCTTCTTTCCCTGGAGGGTAGCCCGTCATGTTTCCCTTCTTTCTCCTGGAGAGGTAGCAGTCATGTTGTCACCTTCTTCTCCTGGGGGGGTAGCAGTCATGTTTTTCACCTTCTTTTTTCCGGGGGGGGTAGCACTTTTTTTTCATCTTTCCCTTTTCCTGGGGAAAAAGGGAGCCGTCATGTTTTCATCTTCCCCTTTTTCCCGGAAGAGGAGCAGTATGTTTTCATCTTCCTTCTCCCGGAAAGGTAGCGCATGTTTTCATCTTCTTTTTCTTTCCCCCGGAAGAGGGAGCAGTCTTTGTCATCTTTGGAAGAGGTAGCGTCATGTTTTATCTTCTTTCCCGGGGAAAAAGGGAGCATCATGTTTTTTTTCTTTGGAAGAGGGAAAAAATCAAAGTTTTCATCTTTTTTCTCCTGGAAGAGGTAGCAGCATGTTTTCTCTTTTCCCTTTCCCCTTTGGGAAAATGCAGTCATGTTTTTATCTTTGGGGAAAAAGGGAGCATCATGTTTTTTTTTTTTTTTTTCTCCTGGAAGAGGAAAACAGGGATGTTTTCATCTTTTTCTCCGAAGAGGTAGCAGTCTGTTTTCATCTTCTTTCTCCGGGAAAAAGGGTAGCATCATGTTTTCACTTCTTTTTTCCCGGGAAAAAGGGGAGCAGCCCCCTTTTCAAATTTTCCCTTTTCCTGGAAGAGGTAGCATCCCTGTTTTCATCTTCTTTTCCTGGAAGAGGTACCCTCAGTTTTCATTTCCTTCTCCTGGAAGAGGTAAACATCAGTTTTCAATTTTTTTCTCCGGGGAAAAGTAGCAGTCGTTTTCTCTTCTTTCTCCGAAGAGGTCAGTCAGTTTTAAACTTTTTGGGAAAAGGTAGCAGTCCCGTTTTCATTTCTTTTTCCTGGAAGGGGGTAGCATCCCTTTTTTCATCTTTTTTCTCCGGGGAAAAGGTGCATCCTTTTTTTTATTTTTGGAAGAAAGGGAGCGTCATGTTTTCATTTTTGGGGGGAGGTACCCCCCAGTTGCATCTTGGAAGGGAGCAGTCCCGGGTTTTATCTTCTTTCCCCTAAGAGGAGCAGTCATGTTGCCATCTTTTTTTCCCCTTGGGGAAAAAGGGGGAGCAGTCAATTTTTCATCTTTTTTCTCCGGGGGAAAAGGGTTTCAGTCTGTTTTCATCTTCTTTCCCCTGGAAGGGGGGGACAGTCATGTTTTCTCCCTTCCCTTTTTCCGGGGAAAAGGTACAGTCTTTTTTCATTTCTTTTCCAAAAAAAGGGGGGGGGAGTCTTTTTTTATCTTCTTTCTTGGGGAAAAGGGGAGCCCCGTCAAAGGTTTTTATTTCTTTTTTTTCCCCCGGGGAAGGGGGAGCAGGGATTTTTTTCCCTTCCTTCTCCTGCCCAGCACCCGCTTAGGGCCCAAATTAAAAAAAACAATTACTCCGAATTTGGGGGGGGGGGGGGGCATAGCTAACCGTAAAAGTTTTCAAAAGACTTTTCCCAGAAATTTTTTGACATGACTAATAGTGTTACATCTTCAGTTTTTTTTTCATGGAATTTAAAGGGAAAAAGTGATGCTTGTAATAATTTTTTTCCCTAACTTTATGGCGATTGTTTTTGTTTTTATTTGTTTTAGTTTTTTTGTCCCCCCCCTTCAGGGGGGCTATTGGGGCCCATACTGAATAAAACCCCCCTTTTCTTTTTCCCCCCCCCCCCCCCCCCCCCCCCAAGGTAAGGTGTGAGTGCTTATTCCGTTTTTCGAATATAAAAAAAAGTAAGAATCCCCCCCCCCCCCAAACACACAAAACACCACAAACCAAAACCACACCACCACACACAAAAAAACACCCCACGCCGCACGCATGCAACTGACGCAGCAGAAACCCACACGAGCCCAAAGACGCATGCACGCGCAACCCCCTACAAACACAAGCGCGCGCGCAAACCCACACAAAACCCCCAACAACAACCCACAAAAAACAAAACCCCAAACCAAAACACAACACAAACCCCCACACCAATATTTCAATAAAAAATAAAAACAAAACCCAAAAAAATATTTTTTGTACTTTTCGAAAGCTGTCACAATTATGTAGAAAAAGGGGGGGCCCCAAAAATGCCTGAGGGACAAAAAATAAAATTACGTAAAAAAATAGAAGACAAATTTCATGTAGAAAAATTTTGTTTAATAGATGAAAAAACCCAATTTTTTATAAAAATTAAAAAACCCGGGGCAAAAAACCTAAAAAAAAAACAACCAATAGATAAGTTAAGCGACATAATACAGTTGTATCTAAAATTTTTGAGAAAAAAAAAGAAAGAGAAGAAGAAAGCAAAATGTTTTTTTGTGGGGCCCTCATTTTTGGGAAAAATGATTTTAAGCGGTTTTTGTTTTTTTTTTGTTAATTTTAAAACGAATAGAATATTCCGAATCTGTGTCGAATCCGCACCCCCCACGCACGCGCGGCCCCCAAAGCACAAACAACACACACAAAAACCCCCCCCCCACACCCCCCAGGGGACGGGGTTGCGTGGGGCAGAAATTTCGCTGGCAATTGGACAACCCCGGTTGGTTTCCCCCGGGGAATTTTTTTTTTCTGGAGTTAAATCATGCGACCCCCTTCCCCCAAAACCCCTTTGGGGAGACTACACCGGGTCCCTGTGCGAACGCCGCAGAAAAACTTTGCACACGTTTTTAAACCCTTTTTCCCCTTTTGTAAAAGAAGGCCTTATGCGTGGGGTTTGGGAAAAGAGACAGTATTTACAAAACCGTACACAGGGGGGTGGGTGAAAAAAAAAGTACACGAGTGCTTTTCCATACCTCGATATAAAAAAGAAAAACCCGTTGCTAAGTAATCATTCTTTGGGGGGGAATAGGAGTAAAAAATTCGACAAGGGGGAAAGGGGACAACCCTGGCGGGGTTTTTTGCGTAGGGGTTTTTTAGGTCAAAGCCTACTTGAATACACTGAATTTCCCCATTTATTGTTGTTGTTGTTGTTGTTGCGGCTGTTTTTGTTTTTTGATGTGTTTTGTGTTGACCATCAGCCATTCAGCTCCCCTATATAAATTTTTATAAAAGGGAAAAAAAAAAAAAAATTTAAAGCGTGCCAGTCTGTAGGCAGCCTCTCCCTGCCAGCCCCAGGACCCTCCGCCGCCTTCCCCGCCAGCCTCTGGGGGCCTTCCCCCAGCCTCTCCCCCCCAGCCTTCCCTGCCGCCTCAGGGAGCCCCCCTGCCAGCCTTAGGCAGCAAGGCCCTCAAAACCACCTGCCTGGCCGGGGCCCCCTCGGCTCCTGCTTGAATATTCAGGGGGACGGAAATCCCCCCCTGATAGCGCCAGGCTACGTCTAGCACGCTCTAAAACCCGGGTGGTGGACCATCCCCCTGTGCACGACGACGACGCGCGACAGGAAGAGGAGGGGCCGGGACAGGAAGAGGGGCCGGGGGGGAAAGGGGGCCGGCGGGGAAGAGGGGCCAGAGGGAAAAGGGGCCCGGACGGGGAAGAGGGGCCGGGACGGGAAGAGGGGCCAGGACGGGAAGAGGGGCCGGGGCGGGAAGAGGGGCCAGGACGGGAAGAGGGGCCGGGGCGGGAAGAGGGCCGGGACGGGAAGAGGGGCCGGGACGGGAAGAGGGGCCGGGGCGGGAGCAGACGACGACGAAGCTGGAAGGGGACGAGGGCAGGAACTGGAGGAGGATGAGGGGGTCACCACCAGGTCCATGCCCAGAGGGGCCAAACGGGCCCTAGGGGAGGGTGGAGCTGGAGGGGAAAAGTCCAGGACAGGAAAGAGATGAAGGACCTGGACGAGGAGGAGACCGAGCAGAACTGGAGGAATACCCCAGAGGGGACAAACATGCCCCAGGGGTTGAAGCCAGAACTGGAAATCAGGGTTTCCCCAGGTGCAGGGCATGAAGCAAAAGAAGGACCTTTAAAAAGGACTTAAAAGGACCCCAGGTCAGATGAAAAGGACCTAGACCATTGCAATCTTACATAATTTTTAAAGATCATAACATGCAAATACAGTGAAACTGTTCAGCAGATCTACAGCTGTAATGGCAGTCAACAACTTTTGAAGCCCACATGACTTCAGCCATTTGACGTTTGTCAGCATCACTTCTTACCTGAAAAAGCACTTTTCCCTGAGACAGTTTGGAGGTCCAGGGGGCATTGCCCCCTGAAGCTGGGGGTTTTTCAGCAATTCTAGCTTGTTAAAATGCCTGTCTTTGAAGTAACTTCAGTTTTTTCATACTAAGCAATTGCTGCTCAGAAATAAGCTCTCCTAGAATGACTTTTCCAGTCATTTCTTCAACCCAAAGGAGGTTTTATACCCAAGTATTCACATATCTAAACAAATGTGCACTTAGGCAGATAGAGGAAGAAAGAGAAGGAAAGAGAGAGAAAGAACAGACACACACTGACAGAGAGAAACAAAGAGCAGAGAAAGAGAGGGGAGGTTGTGGTGGTGGAATAATACAAAAAAAACAACCAACAACAAAAAAGCATATGTGTGTGTAAAGTGAGAGAGAGAGGAGAGAGAGAGAGAGGGAGGAGAGAGAGACGAGAGAGAGAGAGAGAAGAGAGAGAGAGAGAGAGAGAGAGAGAGAGAGGGAAGAACTGTGTGTGTATGTGTGTGTGTGAGAGAATGTTTAAGAATGTGTGTGTGTGTGTGGGCGTGTGCATGCATGGTGTGTCTGTGTGTTGTGGAGAGGCCGTGCCCCTGTGTGTGTGTGTGTAGAGAGAGAGAGAGAGAGAGAGAGAGGGGGGGGGGGGGGCAGGGAGAGAGAGAGAGAGGGGGGGAGGGAGAGAGGAGAGGGGGAGAGGGAGAGAGGAGGAGGGGGGAAGAGGGAAGAGTTGTGTGTGTGTGTGTGTGTGTGTGAGTGGGAGAGAGAAGAGAGAGAGAGAGAGAGAGAGAGAGAGAGAGAGAGGAGAAGAGAGAGAGAGAGACAGACAGACAGACAGACAGACAGACAGACAGACAGACAGACAGAGAAAAGAAGAGAGGAACCACAGACAGACAGAAACTGAATAAGAGAAATAGGCCTGCTGGTTGTTGTGTAAACATTGCTCTCTGACAGCACAGCAACTGAAGTTCCTAGGCCTAGTGAAGATTAATTCCCTTGATTGACTAGTTTTCTGGATTTCTTTTTTTTTTCATCCTTTTTTTAGAGGGTGTTTCCTTTCACAGATTTTCTGCAAAATCATAGAGATGTACCAGTCCCAAACTGTCATGCCTTTTGCTTGATTCAACAGGGCTTAAAAAAGGGCTTTTTCAGCATTTAAAGAACCTGATGATATTTTAAAAGGACCTACTTGCTGAACCAAAGGATTTAAAAAGGGCCTTTTTAAAAGAAATGTCATCATAAAGACTTAGTAGGCTCCTATAATCCACATGGGGAATAACTCTGGGGACTGGTGATGATAAATCCAGTTTGGGGAGAGAAAGACCTGGATGAGGAACGGAGGTAGAGCTGCCTCAATCCCGATGGCTTAAACGCTACGCTGCCTAGCGCGGACCTGTCTCTAGCGAGCCAGAGCTCTGAAGTACCCCGGCGTACGGTAGCCTAGTCCACCCGCCTGATAGCGCTCAGGCTGACGATAGCCGCTCTGACCGCGTGGTGGACCATCCCCTGAGCGGAAGGACAGCGCACTGTCCTCTATGCAGTGGAATAGACTCTCTCTCTCTCTCTCTCTCTCCTCTTTTCCATACCGGTTTAAATTTTACAGGGGAAAAAATTTAAATACACGGGATTATAAAAATATTTTTTATAATACAGGGATATAATAAAATATTATATATCAGGGGGATAATTTTAAAAATATAGGGTATATATAATATATATATATTTATATATTTTGCTGCACGGGATATTATCACGGGATATTGACAATTTCCCCAACCTGGTTCCGGTGGAGGGGGTTTTTTCCCCCCCCGGTTAACATCGTGTGTCCCCCTTTTCCCAAAATTTTTGGGTAAACGAAAAAAAGGGGCCCCTGTGGAACGCACGCAGAACATCTTGCGCACGTTAAAAACCTGTTCCCCTTTTTGTAGAGTAGCCCTTGTGTGCCGTTGGGGGAAAGAAAAAATTTTCACAACTGCAACCAAAAGGGGGCTGGGGGATAAAAAAAAAAACATGGTGCTATTCTATTATCCCAAAAAAAAGAATACATGAAATAAAAAAAAAAATAAACCACACAACACCACTAACATTCTGAGACCCCCAAATAATTCTACAAAACAAGCTTCTTTATTCAGGAAGTATCTAGGAAGAAGCTCCAAAAAGTCAAAAATGTATCAAAAAAAGATAGTTCAAGACACAGATGAAAAATCTTTTTAAAGAGGAGTGTTTAGGAACTGACTTATAAATAAAAAAAACCTTTTTTTAAAACAAATGAAACGAATTTTTTCACCCCTTTAAAAACATAATTATTTCAATGGTTTTTTGGGACAGAAATATTGTACTGTTACATGCTTTTTTGTGGAAGAGGGGGAAGAAAAGAGAGTTTTTTTTTTTTAGAAATATTTTTTTTAGGCTATTGTTAAATTTTAATGGAAAAGCCTTTGAATAATTTAAACATGCACATGCATTTTTAAAAATTTTTTAAAAGGGGGGAAAAAGGAAAACCCAAAGGGGGTGAAGTGATGATATCGTGATTGTTTTAAAAAAAAAAAACAAAAAATATCCCCCCCCCTTTTTTTTAAAAAAAATCCGTTTAAAGGTTTCGTGGGGAAAAAGTTGTTTTTGGGTTTAAATTTTATGTTTGGTTTTTTAGTATCATTTTAATTGTTATTGCCCCCCAAAATTTTTGGGGAGAGATATAAACCGAGAACCCGTGTGCAAAACGCCCGCAGAAAAAACTTGCTGCACACTTTAAACCCCTTTTCTGCAGAAGAGTGGCCCCGGGTTTTGGGAAAAAATAAAAAAATTTAAAAAAAAAAAGCATACAATGGGGACTAAAAAAGTAGAAAAGCACATGAGTGTTTAATTTTGACCTCGTATAAAAGAAAAAAATAATGAATAAAATTAAATAAACACACACACTCACACACACACCCCCAAAAAACCCCACACACACACACACACAACACACACACACACCCCCCCCAACAAACACACACACACAGGGGGTTCGCACACACCAAAAACCCCCCCCCGCCCCCCGCGCGCCACAACGCGCGCACCCCACGCCGCCCCCCCCGCCGCGCGCGCACCCCACCCCCCCACACCAATTGACTTTACTTTTTTTCCTTTCCCAATCAAGGAGAGTAACCTCTCCGGCAAGATTGTGACCGGGAGCCCAAAATCTCGTGGTGTCCCTTGAATAAATCTCTAAAGGGTTTTTTCCCCCTCCATCCTTTGGGGGAATTTTTATGTACGTTTAAGGGGGTTTTTTTTGTGTACAAAAAAAGAAAAAAACCCGGGGTCCCAACCCCAACATACACTTTCTGCTTTTAAAAAAAACCCCCCAAAAAAAAGGGATGTTTCCCTTTTGGGGTTTTGTTGGTTTGGTGTATTAAAGTCCCGTGGGATATCCGTCTAGGGAGAAAACCCCACCAAAAAAAAACTTGGTCGAGGAAAATTAGGGGAGTTGTCCTTTCCCAAAATTCCCTTTTTAAAAAAAAATTTTTAAAAGTCATTTGAAGGAAAGAAAAAATGAAAAAAAGAAAATGAATGATGCATAAAAAGAATGAATGGATGAATGAAGATTTCCAAAAAAATTTTAAATTAATGAAAAAAGATGAATGAATTTGGAAAAGGGGTACAGAATGAAAGAAAAGAATTTAATTAATTTGGGGCACGGGGGAAAACAGAAAGAAAGAATGCACGTGTGAATGGGGGAAATGAAAAAAAAAATTCATTAATGTTTGAAAGAATATTACAATATTTTTGAATTAACATACATTGGCCCTTTAAAAAAAGTGATTTCCACGATATTTTCATCTGGAAATGACGGCTTTTTTTTTTTTTTTCTTTTTTTTTCTTTTTTTTCCAAATTTTTTATTATCGCCCTCTTTTCCTTTTTTTCCCTCAAACTTTATTTTTTTTTTTAAAGCTAATTAATTAATTAATTTGGGGGGGCCCGGTTTGTAATGGTCAAGCGCTCGTTTTCCCCCCAAATCAAGTTTTAAACAGGGGAGCGTATAAACCCTTGGAGGGGGGCCGTTTTTCGCGCCTTGCTTTAGACAGTTCCCCCCCCCATTTCACCCCGTGTAAATGGTACCTTATTTTTTTTTTAAAAAAAATTTTAAAAAAAATCTTTTATATTGGGGGAAAAATGGAATACGCACTCATGTGTTTTTTTTTTTTTTCAACCAGCCCCCCGGGTTTTCAGGGTTTTGTTTAAAACGGCCCCCTGTTCCTGCCTTTTAAAGGGGGCCCGGGAAGGTAAAGCAGTGAGGGGGGGGGGGTTGGGGCCCCCCCTCAAAAATGCTGGCCCCCAAAAAGCTGAGGTCTCCCAAAACCCGGTCCCCTACGACCCCCCTGGGTTTTGGGGGCCTTTAAACCCTTTTCCTAATTTTAAAAAAATTATTTTTTTGTTGCTGTTGTTCCCCCCGGTTTTTTCGTTCCCCCAAAAATTTTTTTCTTTTTTCATTTCATTTGGGGTTTTTTTTTTTTTTTTCCCCTGATGGCATTTTCGGGTTTTGTGTGTGTGGGTGTGTGTGTGTGTGGTTGTGTGTGTTGTGTGGTTGGGTGTTTGTGTGTGTGTGTGGTGTGTGTGTGTGTGTGTTGTGTGGGGGGTGTGTGTGTGTGTGTATGTGTGTGGTGTTAATTTTTTTTATTATTATTATTTTTTATTATTATTATTTCTCATTTTTTTAATTTTTTTTATTTTAGTCTGTCCCCCCGGGGGGAAAGGTCATCAGGCCGGGGGCTTATCCCGGGGTTTTTTTGGCTTAAGGACTGAGAGTCATGATCCCTCCCGGGGGGACGCCAGTCTATCGCAGGGTTTTAAACCCCCCAAAACAAGGGTTTTGGGACCCCCCTTTTCACCTGGGTGAGGGGGGAAATACCGTAAAATGCCTTTTCCCAAAAGGGGGGAACGCCATCCCCAAATGGGATCGAACCCCCAACCTTTAGATTACAGTTCCCCAAAAACCCCAAAACCCCCAGAAAATACAGTGGCTATTTTCTTCTTCTTTTTCTTCTTCTTCTTCTTTTTTTTTTCTTTTCCCTTTTTCTTCTTTTTCTTTTCTTTTTTTTTTCAGGATAATGGATAAAGCACTCCCTGGTTTTTTTTCGTTTCCCGCCCCCTATGTAGCCCTTTTGAAATTTTTGTCCCTCCCTCCCAACGGCAGAAAAAGGCCACTCTTTTTCCCCAAAAAACCCCAAAGGTTTTAAAAGGTGCAGAGGATGTTTGTGTGGGGCAAGATGTTCTCGTGCTTCCACCACGGGACCCCCGGGGTTTTAGTTGTGGGGTTTTTTGTTGTGGGGGGGTGTGTGTTGTGTGTGTGTGTTTTTGTGTGTGTGTG
>JASPKP010004629.1:0-17289 GCA_030674155.1 Stramonita haemastoma | reverse complement strand
TTTATTTACCCCTGCAGAACAAACGGACAACCTTTTTGGATGGGGTTTTGGCACTTAAAAATTTTTGGCGACACCACGGCCGAAAAAAGGGCCCAAACCCCCCGCTTTTTCGGGAGCCCGGTTGTGGAAATTAATAACGGGTACGGTTACGCAAAAAACCACCCTACAACACCATCCAATGTTAATTTCATTCCTTTTTCAGGCCCCGTAATCTGCCGGGCCCCCTCCAAAACCCGCAAAACACAAAAAAACCCGACAAAACAAAACCCCAGCGAACGCGCGCACGCGGGGCCATCCCTCCCCAAACCCCCCCAAATAAATTTAAGAGCTAAAAAACAGAAGCATTGGGGACGAAAACCCGCCTTTTTCGGGACCTTGCCCCCGAAACTTTTCCGCGGGTTCAGGGCCCGGGGCCCGGCGGGCCCCCTTATTCTACCCCAATGCAAAAAAAACGGACAACCTTTTGGGGGGGCGTGTGGCACGGGGAATTTTTGCGACCCAGGGCCCGCAAAATGGAAACCCCCGCTTGTACAGACCCCCGGGTTTTGGGGCCCATAATAACAGGGTACATTTGTACGCAAAAACCCCCCCCTACAAAAACCAATTTTTCCAATGAAAATTTAAAACAATTTTTTATGCCCACAGTAATTGCCGGGCCCCCTACAAAACCCCGCCAAAACACAAAAACCGCCCACACAAAAAACCAGCGAACGCGGAACGGGCGCATGAATACCCCCCCCCCCCCATGAAAAAGACCCTTAAAGAACTAAAAGCATTTTTGGACGCAAACCCTTTTTCGGGACCTTGCCCCCCCTTTTTCCCCCGGTTCCGAGCCCCAGGGACACCGGGCCCATTCTACCCCAGGCAGACAAAAGGAAAACCCTTTCGATGCTTTTGGATTGGAATTTTTTGGCGCCCAAAAGGGCCCCCGCAAAATGGCAAACCCCGCTTGTACGAGCCCAGTCTGTGGCTAATAAACAGGGTACGTTGTACGCAAAAAAAACCCCCTACAACCCCCATCCAATGATAATTTCTTTACAAAAATCTTTCCCCACATTTTAATCTCCCGGGTCCCTCCCAAAAACCCGCAAACAAAAAAAACCGCACCCCAAAAAACCACCAGCAAAACGGGGCGCACGGCGCGTTTTGATACCAACCCCTCCCATAAATTTAAGAGTTTAAAAAAAACTAGAAGCTTTGTGAGGGCAAACCCCTTTTTCGGGCCCTTTGCCCCCCGCATTTTTTCCGGGGTTTCCCAGAGCCCAGGGGCAGCGGGACCCTATTTTTACCCCATGCGGGAAAAAACGGGAAACTAACCCTTTTCAAATGGTTGGGCCCACTGGAATTTTGGCGAAACCAGGGCCCGCAAAATGGCAACCCCGTTGGGTTACAGAGCCAGTTTGTGCAAAAATTAAACAGGTAAAGTGTACGCAAAAACCCCCCTCCCAACACCTCCAATGATAATTTCATACAAATTTTTTTTCCCCAAAACAGTAATCTGCCGGGTCCCCTCCAAACCCGAAACACAAAAAACCGCACACAAAAAACCCCCAACCCCAAACCCGGCGCACGCCCCGAGGGCTTCCCCAACCCCTCCCATGAAAAAAGAGCTAAAAAACTAAAAAGCATTGTGACCCCAAACGCCTTTTTCTTTTTTTTTAGGGGGGGGGGTTCCCTTTTGCCCCCCCCCTTTTTTTTCCCCGGGGGTTCCAGACCCCCAAGGGCCCCGGGACCCTTTTTCTACCCAATGCAGACAAACTGGAAAAACCTTTTGGGTTTTGCTTTGGTTGGCTCTGGAATTTTTGGCGACCCAGGCCCGCCAAAATGGAAACCCCGCTTGTACAGAGCCCGGGTCTGGGGCCATTTTTAACAGGGTACGGGTTGAAAGGGCAAAAAAACCCCCCCCCCTTACAACACCATCCCAATGAAAAATTTCATAAAATTTACAGCCCAAACAGTAATTGCGGGCCCCCCTTTCCACCCCCCCCAAAAACAAAAAAAACCGCACACACAAAACCCAGGGAAACCGCGCGCACGCGCGAATGAAATTCCCAAAACCCCCCTTTGAATAAAAAAGCTAAAGAACAAAGAAGCATTGTGACGCAAAGGGGCCGTTTCGGGCCCTTGCCCCCCCCCATTTTTTCCGGGTTTCCCGGGCCCCAGGGCAGCGGGCCCCCTTATTTACCCCTGCGGGAAAAAATGGAAAACCCCTTTTCGAGGGTGTGGCACTGGAAATTTTGGGGCGCACCAGGGCCCGCAAAATTTGGAAACCCCCGTTGTACAGACCCCAAAAGTTTTGTGGCATAAAAAACCCGGGGACAGTGAAAAGCAAAAAAAACCCCTACTAACACCATCCAAATGATAATTTCATACAATATCATGCCCACAGTAATTCCCGGGGTTTCCCCTCCACCCCCGCAAACACAAAAAACCGCACACCCCAAAAAAAAGCGAACGCGCGCACGCGGCATGATACCCCCCCCAAAAATTAAGGGAGCAAAAGAACTGGGAAGCTTTTTGACGCAAACCCCCCGTTTACGGGACCTTCCCCCCCGCACTTTTCCCGGGGTTTTCCAGGGGACCAGGGCAGCGGGCCCTATTCTACACCATGGCAACAAACTGGCAAACTTTTTTCGAGGCGTGGGGCACGGGAAATTGTGGCGACACCCCGGGCCCCGGGAAAAAATGGCCCCCCCGCTTGTACAGGGGCCCCCCAGTCGTGGCATAAAAACCGGGGGTTTCAGTGACGCAAAAACCCCCCCTTTACAACCCCAAATCCAAAATGAAAAATTTTAATAAAATTATCAGGCCACATTTAATCTCCCGGGGTCCCTCCACCCCCGCAAAAACAAAAAAAACCGAAACACACAAACACCACCCGAACGCGCGCCCCAGCGCGAAATTCCCATACCCACCCTCCCAAAATTTAAGAGTTTAAAGAACTAGAAGGCTTTGTGACGCAAACCCCGGGTTAAAGGGGGACCTTCCCCCCCGCCCCTTTTCCCCCGCGGTTCCAGAGCCGGGGGAAGCGGGGAACCTATTCTACCCCAATGCGGGACAAATGGAAAACCTTTTTTCGAGGGTTTGGAACGGGAATTGTGGGGGCCCACCAGGGCCCCCGAAAAATGGAAACCCCCGCTTGAAACAGAGCCCAGTCTGGGGGCCATAATTTAACGGGGTTTAAAAGTGTACGGCCAAAAAACCCACCCCAATAAAACCCCTTTCCAATGTAAAATTTCTTTTACTTTTTATCTGCCCCAAATTTTGCCGGGTCCCCTCCACACCCGCAAACACAAAAAAACCGCAAAAACCAAACCCAAACCAGGAACGCGCGCACGGGCGCACCCCTTCCCCTCCCATGAATAAGGCAAAAAGAATTTAGTTTGCATTGTGACGCAAAAGCCCGTTTAGGGGACCTTGCCCCCCCGCATTTTTTCCCCCGGTTTCCCCAGACCCCCAGGGCGGGGGCCCCTTTTCTACAATGAGCAAAGGGAAAACCCTTTTCGAGGGTGGGGAACTAAAATTTGTGGCGACACCCAAGGGCCCCGCAAAATGGAAACCCCCGCTTGTACAGAGCCCATTCTGTGGGCATTTTAACGGGGGGTACAGGGGTATGCAAAAACACCCCTAAAACAAAATTCAATGTTTCATTTTCCCCAATATCATCCCACTGGAAAATATCCCGGGGCCCCCCTCCACACCCCAACAAAAAAAAAACCGCACCCCCAAAAAACCCCAGCGAACGCGCGCACGCGCGCTTGCATCCCCACCCCCCCAATGTTTAAGAGCAAAAAGAACTAAAAAAAGCTTTGTGACGCAAACGCCTTTTAAAGGGACCTTCCCCCCCCGCTTTTTTCCCGGGGTTTTCCCAGAGCCCGGGCAGGGGGACCCCTTTTTTTACACCATGCAGCCCAAATTTTGGACCTCCCTTTTCGAGGGTTGTGGCACGGGAAAAATTTGGCGCCCACCCGGCCCGCAAAAATGGCAACCCCGTTTTTCGGGACCCCAGCCCCTTTGTGGCATAATAACGGGGGTAAGTGTACGAAAAAACCCAAACCCCTACAACTCCATAATGATAATTTAAATACAATTTCATGCCCACGGTAATCTGCCGGGTCCCCCCCACCCCCGAAAACACAAAAAACCGCAACTCAAAAACACCAGCGAACGCGCGCACGCGCGCTTTGCATCCCCAACCCCTCCATGAATAAAAAGCTAAAAAATAGGGGGCATTTTTGCCCGCAAAACCCCTTTTTAACGGGGACCTTCCCCCCCCCCCCACTTTTCCGCGGTTCCGACCCCAGGGCAGCGGGCCCCTTTTTCCCACCCCTTGCAAAAACAAAGGGACAAAACCCCTTTTCGAGGGTGTGGCCCTGGTTTTTGGGGGCGACCCCCACGGCCGCAAAATTTGGAAAACCCGTTTTGAAACAAGACCCAGTCGTGGCATAAAAAACAGGGTTACAGTGTCCCGCAAAAAACCACCCTAAAAAAAATTTCCAATGATAATTTCTTTAAATATCATGCCCCAACAGTAATCTCCCGGGTCCCCCCCACCCCCACCAAACAAAAAAAAACCGCACAAAACAAACACCGGGCAAAACGCGCCCACGCGGGGCATGCATACCCCCCACCCCCATGAAAAGGAGCTAAAAAAAATAGAAGCTTTGGGTGACGCAAACGCCGTTTACGGGCCCCTTCCCCCCCGAAACCTTTTTCCGCGGTTCCAGAGCCCAGGGCAGCGGGGACCCATTTACACCATGCAGAAAAAACGGGACACCCTTTTCAAACCCGTGTGGCACTGGAATTGTGGCGACCCCCACGGCCCGCAAAATGGCAACCCCGCTTGTACAGAGCCCCAAGTCTGTGGCTAATAACAGGGTACAGTGTACAAAAAAAAACCACCCCTAAAAACCCCTTTCCAAATTTGAAAAATTTCATCCCAATATCATTGCCCCAGAAATTCCCGGGTCCCCTCCACACCCGCAAACACAAAAAACCGCACACAAAAAAAACCACAAACGCGCGACGCGGCATGCATACCCACCCCCCCATAAATTAAGGCAAAAAAGAATTAGAAGAATTGTGACCCCAAACGCCGTTTAGGGGGCCCTTTTGCCACCCCGGCATTTTTCCCGCGGTTCCAGAGCCCAGGGCAGGGGGGAAACCCTATTTACACCCATGCAGAAAAAACGGGCCCAACCGTTTTCATGGTTTTTGGCGGGAATTGTGGCGACACCAGGGCCCCGCAAAAAGGCAACCCCGCTTGTACAGAGCCCGTTTTGTGGCATAATAACGGGGTTTCAGTGTACGAAAAAAAACCTCCCCCTACAACACCACCCAATGAAAATTTTTCCCATACAATTTAATGCCCCCCCAGTAATCTGCCGGGCCCCCTCCACACCCGAAATTTTCAAAAACCGCAAAACAAAAACACCAGCGAACGCGCGCCCCGCGCGCTTGCATCCCACCCCCCTTGAATAAGAGTTTAAAGAACTAGAACATTGTGACGAAAACCCCGTTTGGGGGCCCTTTTGCCCCCCGCCCCTTTTTCCGGGGTTTTCCAAAAGCCCGGGCACCGGGGGCCCCTATTTACACCATGAAGAAAAAATGGACAACCGTTTTCGATGGTTTTTGGCACGGAATTGTGGCAAACACCAGGGCCCGCAAAATGGAAAACCCGCTTGTACAGGCCCAGTCGGGGTGGCAAAATAACAGGGTAAAAGGGTGAAAGGGAAAAAAACCACCCCTCCCAACCCTCCAAGAAAATTTTTCATACAATATCTTTGCCCCACAGTAATCTGCCGGGTCCCTTTCACCCGCAAACAAAAAAAAACCCCCACACCCCAAACACCGCGAAACGCGCGCCCGCGCCCCTTGCAACCCCCCCCATGAAAAAAGAGCTAAAGAACTAAAAAGCATTGTGACGAAAAACGCCTTTTTAAGGGACCTTGCCCCCCAATTTTTCCCGGGGGGTTTCCCAGAGCCCAGGGCAGGGGACCCTATTCTCCCACCATGCAGACAAACTGGAAAAATTTTCGACCCGTGGGGGATTTGGAATTGTGGGGGACCCCCGGGCCCCGAAAAATTTGGCCCAAACCCCGTTGTACGGCCCAGTCTGTTTAGGGCTTTAAAAACAGGGTACAGTGTACGCAAAAAACCCCCCAAAACCCCCAACCCAATGAAAATTTTTCATACAATATATGCACCCCCATTTAAATTTCTGCCGGGCCCCCTTTCCACCCCCGAAAACAAAAAAAAAACCCGCCCCACCCCAAAACACCAGGAACGCGGGGCCAGGGCGCGCTTGAAATACCCACCCTTTCCCATGAATAGAGTTTAATGAACTAAAAGCTTTTGTGCGCAAACGCCGTTTACGGGACCTTCCCCCCCGCATTTTTTCCCCCGGTTTCCCCAAGACCCCGGGCAGCGGGACCCTTTTCGACCCCATGCAAGACAAACTGGACAACCTTTTTTCGATGCGTGTTGGACTGGAATTTGTGGCGGGACCCAGGGGCCCGCAAAAGGGCAACCCCGCCTTGAACAGAGCCCAGTCTGTGGCATAAAAACCAGGGTACAGTGTAGGGCAAAAACCCAACCCCCTAAACACCATAAAATGATAATTTCATAAAATATCATGCCCACTGAAATTTCTCCCGGGTTTCCCTCCACCCCCGCAAACAAAAAAAAACCCCCAACCAACAAACACCAGCGAAGGGCGCGAACGCGCGAATGCATACCCACCCCCCCATGAAAAAGGGGCAAAAAGAACAAAAAAGCATTGTGACGCAAACCCCGGTTTACGGGCCCTTGCCCCCCCCTTTTTTTCCGCGGTTTCCAGAGCCCCAGGGGGCAGCGGGAACCTTTTCTACACCTTGAGACAAACGGGAAAAACCCATTTTGGGGGGGTTTTGGGGCCCACGGGAAAAATTGGGTGGGGGGACACCACGGCCGCAAAATGGCAACCCGTTGTACTGAGCCCAGTTTTTGGGGGTTTAAAAACAGGGTACAGGTACGACAAAACCCCCCCTTTACAAACCATCCAATGATAATTTCATACAATTTCATGCCCAAAACAGTAATCTGCCGGGCCCCCTCCCACCCCCCAAACACAAAAAACCGCACACACAAACCCCAGCAAAACGCCGCCCGCGCGCCAGGGCATACCCCCCCTTTTCCAAAAATAAATTTAGGTAAAGAACTAGAAGCATTGGGGACGAAAACGCCGTTTACGGGCCTTGCCCCCCCCCCATTTTTCCCGCGGTTTCCCAAAGGGACCCCAGGGCAGCGGGACCCAAATTTCTACACCATGCAGAAAAACGGGGACAAACCGTTTTCGAGGCTTTGTGGCACGGGAAAATTTGTGGCACGACACCACGGAACCCCCAAAAATGGCAACCCCCTTGTAAGGCCCAGTCTGTGGATAAAAACGGGGTCAGGGGTACCCCTTAAAACCCCCCAAAAACCACCATCCAATGATTTTTTCTACAATATCATGCCCACATTTTTTTCTCCCGGGTCCACCTCCACACCCGCAAACAAAAAAAAAACCGAAACCACACAAACCCAGCGAACGCGCGCACGCGCGCATGCTTTACCACCCACCCCAATGAATAAAGGGGCCAAAAAAAGAACTAAAGCAATTGTGACGAAAACCCCTTTTTGGGGGGACCTTCCCCCCCGCCCCTTTCCCGGGGTTTCCCAGGAAGCCCAGGGCAGCGGGGACCCTTTTTCTAAACCAGGGAAGACAACTGGGAAAACCCCTTTTCGAGGCTTTGTGGCACTGGAATTGTGGTGGGGGACTACAGGGCCCCGCAAAAAGGGAAACCCCCGTTTGGGAAACAGGGGCCCTTTTAATTTGATAAAAAAGGGGGTACAGTGTACGCAAAAAACCACCCCTACAACACCATCCAAGATAATTTCATCCCAATTACCCATGCCCCAAAAGTAATCTGCCGGGGCCCCTCCACACCCGCAAACAAAAAAACCGCACCCCCAAAAACCCCAAAAGCGAACGCGCCCCGGGCGCGCATCCCAAAACCCACCCTCCCTTTGAAAAAGAGCAAAAAAGAACTAAAACCCCATTGTGACGCAAACGCCTTTTTTACGGGACCTTCCCCCCCGCATTTTTCCCGGGGTTTCCCAGAGCCCAGGGCAGCGGGCCCCACAAATTCTTACACCATGCAGAAAAAACTGGACTAACTTTTTACGATGCGTGTGGCCCCTGGTTTTTGTTGGGGGACACCCGGCCCCCCAAAATGGCAACCCCCCCGTTTTACAGAGCCCGTCGGGGGGTTTAATAACAGGGTTTACAGTGTACGCAAAAAACCACCCCTACAACCCCCATCCAATGATTTTTTATAAATATCATGCCACCCATGAAATCCCCGGGTCCCCCCCAAACCCCCGAAAAAAACAAAAAAAAACCGCACACACAAACACCAGCGAACGCGCGAAAGCGCGATGCATTCCCCACCACCCCCCCAATAAATAAAAGCAAAAGAATAAAAAGCTTTGGTGACGCAAACGCCTTTTTTACGGGACCTTGCACCCCCCCCTTTTTTTCCCCCGGTTCCAGACCCAAAGGGGCAGCGGGCCCCTATTCTAACCATCCCAGAAAAAAGGACAAACCGTTTTCAAATTGGTTTGTGGCAGGGAAAAATTGTGGCGACCCCAACGGCCCCCCCAAAAATTGGAAAACCCCCGCTTGTCAGAGCCCAGTCTGTGGCATAATAAACAGGGTTTCAGTGTACCCCAAAAACCCACCCTACAACACCACCCAAAAATGAATTTTCCCTTCATTTCATCCCCAAACATTTTAATTGCCGGGTCCCCTCCACACCCGCAAAAAAAAAAAAAACCCCGCACACACAAACACCCAAGCGAAACGCCCCGCACGCGCGCATGCTTTTCCCACCCCAAAGAATAAGAGCTAAAGAATTTGAAGCATTGTGACCGCAAAACCCCGTTTTAACGGGACCTTGCCCCCCGGCCATTTTTTACCCCCCGGTTTTCCAGAGCAAGGGCGGGGGCCCCTTATTTACCCCCATCCCAGAAAAAAATTGGAAAAACCGGGTTTTTCGATGCTTTTGGGGGGGCACGGGAAATTTGTGGCGACCCCAGGGCCCCGGGCAAAATGGAACCCCGGTTTTTGTACAGACCCAAAGTCTGGGGCTTTAAAAACCCAGGGGGTCAGTGTACGAAAAAAACCCACCCCTACAACACCAAACCCAAAATTGATTATTTCTTTACAATATAAAGCCCCCCAGAAATTCTCCCGGGGTTTAAATTCCCCCCCACCCGCAAACAAAAAAAAACCCCCACACACAAACCCCAAAGGCGAACGCGCGCACGGCGTTGAAATACCCACCCCCCCATGTTAAGAGCTTTAAAGAATAAAACCCATTGGGACGAAAAGGGCCTTTTTAAGGGACCTTCCCCCTCCCGAAAATTTTCAGGGGTTTTCCAGGGGAAAAAAGGGCGGGCGGGACCCCTATTTTTCACCTTGCAGCAAAACTGGAAAACCGTTTTCGATGGTGTGGCACGGGAATTGTGGGGGACCCCAAACGGCCCGCAAAATTGGCAACCCCGCTTTTTCAGAGCCCGGGTTTTGTGGCATAAAACGGGTGCAGTGTAGCAAAAAACCACCCCTACAACACCACCCAAATTGAAAATTTTCATACTTTATCATTCCCACAGTAATTTCTGCCGGGTCCCCTCCACACCCGCAAACAAAAAAAAAACCGCACACAAAAACCACCAGCGAAGGGCCGGCAACGCGGCCCCAATGCATCCCCACCCCCCCAAAAATTTTAAGACCCTTAAAGAACTAGAACCCATTTTTGACGAAAAACGCCTTTTTTTGGGCCCCTTTTCCCCCCCGCTCTTTTCGCGGTTCCAAGGCCCAGGGCACGGGGGCCCTTTTTCCACACCTTGCGGGACAAATTGGACAACCATTTTTCGAGGATTTTGGGGGCACCGGAATTTTTGGCGACCCAGGGCCCCGCAAAATGGCAACCCCGTTTTGGAAAAAGGCCCCAGTCTTGTGGCATAATTAAAAAAGGGTACAGTTGTCCCGCAAAAACCACCCCTAAAAACAAAAAAATTCCAAATTTTTTTTTTTTCCCATACAATATCATGCCCACAGAAATTTCCCTCCCGGGGTTTCCCCTCCACAACCCGCAAACAAAAAAAAACCGCACACACAAACCCCCAGCGTACGCGCGCCGCGCGTTCCCATACCCCCTTTCCATAAATTAAGAGCTAAAAAAATTTTTGAAGCATTGTGACGCAAACGCCCTTTTTACGGGACCTTGCCCCCCGAAACTTTTTCCGGGGTTTTCCAGGGGCCCAGGGCGGCGGGGCCCCCTATTTTTAACCCCTGCAGACAAAGGGGGGACAACCGTTTTCGTTTGCGTGTGGCCCCCAAAAATTTGTGGCGAACCCCGGCCCGCAAAAAATGGCCCCCCGCTTTTTTACGGGCCCCAGTTTTTGGAAATAAAAAACAGGGTTTTAAGGGGTACCCCAAAAAACCACCCCTACAAAAAACCCACCCAAATGATAATTTAATTAAAAATTTATAAATGCCCACAGAAACCCTCCCGGGGTTTCCCTCCCCCCCCGCCAAACACAAAAAAGCACCCCAAAAAACACCGCAAAACCCGCGCGCACCGGCGCGAAATGCATACCCACCCCCCCAATAAATAAAAACCCTAAAAAAAATTTAGAAGCATTGTGACGCAAAACGTTTTTTAGGGGGGACCTTCCCCCCCGCACTTTTCCGCGGTTCCAGAGCCCAGGGCACCCGGGGCCCTTTTCCCTACACCATGCAGAAAAATGGCCCAACCCTTTTCGTTTGCGTGTGGCACGGGAAATTTTGTGGCGACACCCCGGGCCCCGCAAAATGGCAACCCGTTTGTCCCGACCCCCATTTCTGGGGCAAAAATAACAGGGTTACAGTGTACGAAAAAAACCCCCCCTAAAAACCCCCACCCAATGATAAATTTTTCATCCCAATATCATGCCCAAACAGAAATTTTCCCCGGGGGCCCCCCCCACACCCGCAAACAAAAAAAAAAAATCGCACAAACAAAACCCCAGGCGGAACGCGCGCACGCGCGTTTGCAAAACCCACCCCCCATAAATTAAGACCCTAAAAAAACTAAAAAGCATTTTTGGACGCAAACGCCGTTTACGGGACCTTGCCCCCCGCACTTTTCCGGGGTTTCCCAAAGACCCCCAGGGCCCCCGGGACCCTATTCAACCCCTTGCAGAAAAAATGGACAACCGTTTGGGTTTGGCTGGGGAAACGGGAAATTTTTGGGGCCCGACCCACGGCCCGCAAAAAATGGCAACCCCCCTTGCAAGACCCTGGTCTGTGGCAAAATTTCCCGGGGTTTACAGTTTTTACGCAAAAAAACCAACCCCCTTCAAACCAATCCAATGATTATTTTATCCCCTTTTCATGCCCAAACAGTAATTTTCCCCGGGTCCCCCCCAACACCCGCATACCCCAAAAAACGCCACACAAAACCCCAGCGAACGCGAGCACGCCCCGCATGCACCCCCCACCCCCCCAAATTGAAAAAGAGCTTAAAATCCTAGAAGAATTGTAAACGCAAACCCCGTTTACGGGCCTTCCCCCCCCGAAATTTTTCCGGGGGTTCCAGAGCCAAGGGCACCCGGGACCCTATTTTTAACCATGGGGACAAATTTGGGACAACCGTTTCGAAGGCGTGGGGGCAAGGGAATTGTGGCGGACACCACGGCCCGCAAAATGGAAAACCCCCGTTTTTCAGACCCCAGCCCTTTTTGGCAAAAAAAAACGGGTACAGTGTACCCCCAAAAAAACCACCCCTAAAACACCATCCAAATGAAAAATTTTCTTTACAAATTATCATCCCGCCCCCAGAAATTTCTCCCGGGTCCCCCCCCAACCCGCAAACACCAAAAAAAAAAACCCCCACACACAAAACCCCCAGCGAACGGGCGACGCTGCGCATGCATCCCAAAACCCTCCATGAAAAAGAGTTAAAGAACTGAAGCATTGGACGCAAACGCCGTTTAGGGACCTTCCCCCCCGCATTTTTTCCGGGGTTTTCCAGAGGGCCCAGGGCACCCGGGGGACCCTTTCCTAAAACCTTTTGCAGACAAACGGGAAAACCCGTTTTCAAAGGGCCGTTGGGCACGGGAATTGTGGCGACACCAGGGGCCCGCAAAATTGGAAACCCGTTTTTTGTACAGAGCCCGTCTTTTGGGCATTTTAACAGGGTTAAGTGTACCCCAAAAACCCCCCCCCCTAAACCCCCCCAATGTTTTTTTCATAAAAATATCATGCGCCCAACAGTAATTTTCCGGGTCCCCTCCACCCCCGAAACAAAAAAAAACCGCACACACAAAAACCAGCGAACGGCGCCACGCGCGCATGCAAAACCCACCCCCCCCAGGGAATAAGGGGGAACAAAGAACTAGAAGCATTGTAAACGAAAAACGCCGTTTAGGGGAAACCTTGCCCCCCGCATTTTTCCCGCCGGGTTCCCCAGACCCCAGGGCAGCGGGGACCCTATTCAAACACCATGAAAGAAAAAACCTGGAACCGTTTTGGGATGCGTGTGGAAATTGGAATTGTGGCGACCCCAAGGCCCCGAAAAAAAGGGAAAACCCCCGCTTGTACAGAGCCCAGTCTGGGGCTTTAAAAAACGGGGTTTACCGTGTACGAAAAAAAACCCCCCCTACAACACCATCAATGAAAAATTTCATACAAAAATTTTTTTGGCGCCAAACAGAAAACCTGCGGGTCCCCCCCCAACACCCGAAAAACAAAAAAAACCCCGCACACACAAAAAACCGGGCGAACGCGCCCCCACCCCCGCGCCATCCCTTTACCCACCCCCCCTGAATAAGAGCTAAAAGAACTAGAAGAAATTGTGACGAAAAACCCGCCGTTTCCCGGGACCTTGCCCCCCGCACTTTTTCCGCGGTTCCAGGGGCCCAGGGGCCAGGGGACCTTTATTCTACCCCATGCAGACAAAATGGACAACCTTTTTTCGATGCGTTGTGGCACGGGGAATTGTGGCGACCCCACGGCCCCCCAAAAATGGAACCCCGCTTTGTCCCAGGGGCCCAGTTTTTGGAAATTTTAACGGGGGTTCGTGTACGCAAAAAACCCCCCCAAAACCCACCCAATGTTAATTTCAAAAACCAATTCATGCGCCACAGTAATCTGCGGGTCCCCTCCACACCCGCAAACAAAAAAAAAACCGCCCCACAAACCCCAGCAAAAACGCGCGCACGGGGCGAAATTCCCAAAACCCAAACCCCCCCATAAATAAGGCTAAGAACTGAAGCTTTGTGACCCCCAAACGCCCGGTTTAATTTACGGGACCTTCCCCCCGCCTCTTTCCGGGGTTTCCCAGGGGCCCAGGGCAGCGGGAACCCTTTATTTTTTCCCAACCATCCCAGAAAAAGGGGGAAAAAACCGTTTTTGGGTTCCCGTGTGGCACTGGAATTGTGGCGACCCCCGGGCCCCGCAAAATGGAAACCCCCCCGCTTGTACAAAAGCCCGTTTTGTGGCTTAAAAAACAGTTTCAGTGACGAAAAAAAAACCAAATCCCACAACCCCCACCCAATGATAATTTCATACAATATCATGCGCCCCCCGTAATCGGGCCGGGTCCCCCTCCACCCGCAAACACAAAAAACCCCGCAACACAAACACCGGGCGAACTCCCGCCCCACGCGCCCCTGATACCCCCCTCCCAAAAATAAGAGCTAAAAAAACTAGAAGTTTTAAAGGGCAAAAACCGCCGTTTGACGGGCCCTTGCCCCCCCCCAATTTTCCGCGGTTCCAGAGCCCAGGGCAGGGGGGGCCCCTTTTTCTACCCCAAATGCAAAACAAACTGGAAAAAACCGTTTTCGATGCGTGTGGACTGGAATTGTGGGACCCCAACGGCCCGCAAAATGGCAACCCCCCCCTTGTACAGACCCCATGTCTGTGGTTTAAAAAACCAGGGTACAGTTTTACGAAAAAAAAACCCAAACCCCTACAACACCACCCAAAATGATTTTCATACAATATATGCCCCCAACATTTCCCTGCCGGGTCCCCTTTCCAAAACCCCCCAAAACAAAAAAACCCCCACCACAAAAACCCAGGAACCCCCCCGCGCACGCGCGCATGCATACCCACCCTTTCCCTTGAATAAGGCAAAAGGGAATAGAAGATTTGACGCAAACGCCTTTTACGGGACCTTGCCCCCCGCCCTTTTCCCCCCGGTTCCAGAGCCCAGGGCAGCGGGCAACCTTATTCTACAACCATCAGAAAAACCCCTGGAAAAACCGTTTTCGATGCGTTTTTTGGCACTGGAATTGGGGGCGGGGAAAACCCGGCCCGCCCAAAAGGGCAACCCGCTTTTTACAGGCCCCGTCTGGGCATTTTTAAAGGGTAAAAGTGTTTTCGAAAAAAACCACCCCCTACAACACCATCCAATGAAAATTTCATACAATTTAATGCGCCACAGAAACCCTCCCGGGTCCCCTACACCCGCAAACCCACAAAAAACCCCGACACACACAAACACCAGCGAACGCGCGACCGCGCGCATGAAAACCCACCCTCCCATGAATAAGAGCTAAAAAACGGATCCCATTGTGGAAAACCGGGGGGTTTTACGGGCCTTTGCCCCCCGCATTTTTCCCCGCGGTTCCAGGGGCCCAGGGCGGGGGACCCTATTCTTTCCCAAAATGCAGACAAACGGGGAAAAAACCTTTTTTCGATGCGTGTTGGCATTTGGGAATTGTGGCAAACACCATCCGGCCGAAAATTAGGGAAACCCCCGTTGGGGTCCCCAAGGCCCATTTCTGTGGTTTAATAAATGGGTACAGTTTACGCAAAAACCACCCCTACAAAACCCTTTTCAATGTTTAATTTCATACAATTTTCATGCCCCCCACAGAAATTTTTGCCGGGTCCCCTCCACACCCGGCAAAACAAAAAAAACCCGGCACACACAAAAAAACCAGCAAAACGGCGCGGGGCAGCGCGAATCCCATACCCCCCCCCCCCAATGAAAAAAGAGCAAAAAAGGAACAGAAGCTTTGTGACGGCAAACGCCGTTTACGGGACCTTGCCCCCGCATTTTCCGCCTGGTTCCCAGAGCCCAGGGGGGGGAAACCCCTTTTTCCAAACCATGCGGGACAAAACGGGGACAACCGTTTTGGGAAGGGCGGTGGCACGGGAATTGGGGCCCGGACACCCGGCCCGCAAAAGGGGAAACCCCCGGCTTGTACAGAACCCAGCCCTTTTGGGCAATAATAAAAAGGGGTTTACAGTGTACGCAAAAAACCAACCCCTACAACACCACCCAATGAAAAATTTCATAAAAATTTTCTTGGGGCCCCCAGTAATCTGCCGGGTCCCCTAAAACCACGCAAAAACAAAAAACCCCCACACCAAACACCGCGAACGGGGCGCAGCGCGAATGCTTTCCCCCACCCCCCCATGAAAAAGAGCTAAAAAAATTTGAAGCTTTGGTGACGCAAACGCCTTTTTGGGGGCCCTTTCCCCCCCGCACTTTTCCCCCGGTTCCAGAGCCCGGGGGCCCCGGGGGCCCTTTATTTTTCACCATGCAGCCCAAACTGGAACAACCTTTTTCGAGGCTTTGGGGCCCACTGGAATTGTGGCGACCCCCAAGGGCCCCGCAAAATGGAAACCCCGTTTTGTACGGGACCCCCAGTTTGTGGCAATAAAAACGGGGTTTTAACAGTGAAAGGGCAAAAAACCCCCCCAAAAAACCAACACCCCCAATTTTTAATTTTTACAATTTTCATGCCGCCACAGTAATCTCCCGGGCCCCCCTCCACCACCCGAAAAACACCAAAAAAGCACACAAAAAAACCCCCAGCGGAACGCCCCGCACGCGGGGCATGCATCCCCCACCCTCCCAAAAAATTAAGAGCTAAAGAACTAAAAACTTTTTTTGAGGGCAAACGCCGTTTAGGGGGCCCTTTGGGCCCCCCCGCCCCTTTTCCCCCGGTTCCGACCCCAGGGCCCACCCGGGACCCTTTTCTACCCCATGCAGACAAATGGAAAACTTTTTCGATGCGGGGTGGCACGGGAAATTGGGCGGACACCACGGCCCAAAAAAGGGCCCAACCCCCCTTGTAAAAGGCCCAGCTTTTTGGCTTATTAACAGGGGTAAAAGTGTACGCAAAAACCACCCCAAAACCCCCTTTCCAAATTGAAAATTTTTCTTAAAAATATCATGCGCCCCCAGTAATCTCCCGGGTCCCCTCCAAAACCGCAAACAAAAAACCCGGGCACAAAAACAAACACCAGCAAAACGCGCGAAAACGCGCGCAGGGCCTTTACCCACCCCTTTCCCCATGAATAAGAGCTAAAAAAAAACTGGGGAAGAATTGTGAGGGAAAAACGCCGTTTACGGGCCCTTGCCCCCCGCACTTTTCCGAGGTTTCCCGGCCGGGGGCGGGGAAAACCCTATTTACCCATGCAGAAAAACTGGAAAACCCGGTTTTTCGTTTGGCGGGTGGCACGGGAATTGTGGCGACCCCCAGGGCCCCGCAAAATAAAAACCCCACGTTGTACAGGGGCCCCAGTTTTGGGGGCTTTAAAAACAGGGTACAGTTTTACGCAAAAACCACCCCTAAAACACCACCCCAATTTTTTTTTTTTCAAAACAAATTATCATGCCCCCCACATTTAATTTCTGCCGGGTTTCCCCTCCACACCCGGCAAACAAAAAAACCCGCCCCACACAAACACCAGCAAAACGCGCGCACGCGGGGATGCATACCCCCCCCCATAAATTTAAGAGTTTAAAGAACAAAAGCAGTGACGCAAAACGCCCGTTTACGGGACCTTGCCCCCCGCACTTTTCCGCGGTTCCAGGAAGGGGAAACCCGGGGCCCCTATTCTACACATGAAGACTACTGGCCCAACGTTTTTCGTTTCGGTGTGGAAATTGGAAATTTGTGGCGACCCCAGGGCCCCGGGCAAAATGGAAAACCCCGCTTTGTTACAGACCCCAAGTCTGGGGGCCCATAAAAAACAGGGTCCCAGTGTACGCAAAAACCCCCCCTTTAAAACACCATCCAATGAAAATTTTCCCATACAATATCAGGGCCAAAAGAAATCTGCCGGGCCCCCTTTCCCACCGCAACACAAAAAAAACCGAAACCCCACAAAAAACCAGCGAACGCGCGCCCCGGGGCGGAAATGCATACCCCCCTCCCATGAATAAGAGCTAAAGAACTAAAAGCATTTGGACGAAAAAC
>JASPKP010004628.1:0-12500 GCA_030674155.1 Stramonita haemastoma | reverse complement strand
GATGGAGGTTGATAAAAAAAAACCCAATTACTGCTTACTTTGTACCATAAAAAAAAAATTTTTTTTGGTTTTTTTTTGATTTAAACCCCCCCTTTCTTCAAAAATTTTTTTCCCCTGGGCCCTTACAAAAGCCCCTTGTTTAAAAAATGTCTTTGGGCGGGGTCTGCAAAAAACTTTCCTCTGCTTTGTGAAACCACCTGCTAACGTGGCTAGCCAAAAAAATGGGCGTGGACACGAACGTGCCCTTGTCTTTTTTTTTCATAACTGGCCAGAAAAACCGAAAAAAACTTAGGGAAACTGGACAGCGAGGGTCTTTTTTTTAAAAAAACCCCCTTTTTTAATTTTTTTCCCGCCTTTTTTCCCTTTTAATCTTTCCCCTTGAAAAAAACCCCCCAAGGGGAAAAAATACTGAAAAAAGAAATGAAGGGGAGGGGGGAAAGTTTTAAATTTTTGACCCAACCCGGGGGGCGGGGGTTTTATAGGGGGGGGGGGAATAGCATTTAGTATTTTTTTTACCCACCCCACCCACCCCCGGGGGCAGCAGCAAGAGGGGCCCCCAAAAATGGTGGGTTTTGGGGGTGGTTTCGGGGGGGGTTTTTTGGAGGGGGGGCTTTATTTAATTTTTGGGTGGGGGGGGGGTTTGGGGGGAAGTAGAAGAAAGGAGTTTTTTAGAAGGGGGGAAGGGGGGAAAAAGAAGGGAAAAGAAAAGAAAAGGAAAAAAGGAAAAAAAAGGGGAAGAAAAAAAAAAAAAAAAAAAAGGGGGGAAGGAGGGGGGGGAAAAAAAACTTTGATGTTTTTTTTTTGGGAAAAAGGTTGTTCGAAATTTTCATTTCCTCTGCTTTTGTTTAAAATTTTTTTTTTTTTTAAAAATTTTGGTTTTAAAAAAAAAGTTTTTAAAAATTTGCGTTTTTGCCCCTTAAATTGTACGTTCATGTCCCCAAACCACTCTTATTTGTATCTTTTTAAATTTGGTTGTGTGTATACGAATGGGGCTAACCAACCGGGACCGGATGGCAAAAGACATTTTCCAAACCCTCATGGCGGCTGGACAGTCTGCAGACGGCTTTTAAAAACAACGCCATGTCGACAGCTGCTGACACACTCTGTCCTACGTGAAGCAACCGACATTGCGTACCCCCCCAAAAACCACTGAAGCAAGACCGAAAAGCAAGGATCAGTTTTCTTGGGCCGATATTAAAAATTTTCAGCACCTGGGGTAGGGCTTGTAGGGGAACCGGGGGTAAGCACAGAGAAGGGGGTGAAAGTCATTTGTGTGCCCCGCCTTAGAAACTGAAAGGCAAGAGGAAAGTTGGGTCACGCAGGGGGGAGATAACCAAGGTGCTATTTTCAGTTCTTGAACTGAAGCGAAAAGAGGAATTTTTTGGGGTGTGGATTGAAATCTTGATAAAAGTTCTGGTGTTTTATTCTGAGGACACGTTGTGTTGTGTTTCTTAAACGTTTGTAAACATTTCATCATATGTGAAACTTGCCCTCTGCTTGATCGTTGATAATATTGATTTTGGTTTCCCATTTTCATATTGGCCAACAGATCTAACAACTTTTGCCGTTATAACACAAAATATTATTAAGAAAACTTGGTGTTAGACATTGACATAGAGTTGAAAAACAATGTCGGCCAAAGACTATGGCTAGGGGAGTCCATGGGCGGTTTTTGAAGGCATCTTCAGGCAAAAGGGAAAGACGAGGACCATGATCTAAAGTGATGTGCCTGTGTTTGTATATTCTCAAGTATAACATTTTCAACCACAAACAAAACTATCCACAGGTGATACTTTCAAATCACTACTCATAACCTATCAATGATGTAAACGTCATAAAACCCAAAGACAAGACACCACAAAACAATTTTTCAAACTCTTAAACCCAGTAACGTTAACGCCTGTTTCACAACTACCTCTACTAAAACTTCCAAAATAAACCGAAGCAAAAAACATGGAACTTACAAAACATTGCCTGGCCTCTTCCTCTGTGCTTGTTCTCCATTTCAATCCCTCCGACAGCAGCGAGGACTGACGGGGTGTGTAGTCCTGGGCAAGACACCCTGGAAACCCCAGTGCTCGGGCCAGGTTTTGGCCTGTCATCAGCCTAAGGAAAAGTGGGACAGGGCCCAGCCCTTGGGCTGTGGCATGATCTCCCAGGAGTCTCTGCAGATCTATGTGGCTGCCCCAGTGGGTCTGCGAACGCCTGAATGCGGACTTGGGCAACGGCACTTTCATTCCGGGCATCCAGCTTGGTGAGTGGCTCTCTGTGTTCTCTGTGTTTTGTTTGTCAGTTGTGTTATGGGGGAGTGACCGGCAAAAGGTTTTTCAGGTGCCAGGTTAACTCTTTATCCTTGAAGAAATAGTATGTTCGCACACAGAACCTCGGTTTACAGTCTCAACTGAAGGATGTGTTTCAGGCTGTGTGTCATGAGCAAGTTGAACCTGGCTGAACCCATTTCTGTTCAAGTGTCAGGGTTCGTGTTTATATCATCCACATCATCAGCATCAGGGTTCATGTTGGGTATGTTTATATCATTCATACCATCAAGGTTCAAATTGGCTATGTTTACATCATCCATATGATCCGCCATGGCTGTCTACTCTTTTACGAAAAGTGGGGTGGGTTTTGAAGTGGGGGTAAGTTGTTCTGCATGCGTTCACACACAGGGCCCTGGCTCCCAGTCTCAGCCGAAAGACGGGCAGGGGAGTGGGATTATTGCCACAGTCAACTCCGGGGGATGAAATAAATTTCCCAGGGACATCTCTGGAGCGGCTTAAAAACCCGCCCCCTCAGTCACTGTCAGATTATCACGGCATGGACACTGTAACCATTACGCTATGTAGAGTGTAGTGTTTGATGGTGTCCCATAACCCGTGTGGTTGTAGGGGAGCGAGGGCGTCAGAGACCTCAGTTATCTAAAGCCAGCATGTTGAGGGTGGGCGCCGTCTCCTCTCCCTCGCTGCTTTACCTTCCTGACCTTAAAGAGGGCAGGTACCCATTTATAGCTGGGGGGAAATGGGGGAACTGTACTGTAGCCAAGGCGCGCAAACGGTCACCCATCCAATTGGTAACTACTCTCGACGCTGCTTAACTTGACTTGGGGGAAAGCGAGCGCTCTGATCATGAGCTATCCCGTCCCCAAGATGTTTTGCGAAAACTTAAAGTAAAGACGCTTTTCTAAGCTCTATTTTTATTATTAACCTTTAATGTTTACAAAATATGCTTTCGTTTAGAGCAAGAATGTGGTACAAGTGTATAGTTTATGAAAGCCAAATTAAATGCAAACGTGCCCTAATTTATCCCGGTAAAATTCCATTTGTAACAAAAAATGTTTGCTAATGCAACAGGTGTGAGTATTCAGGGTTGCTTTTTTTACGTTTGATTATGTTTCATTATGGTTTATCGTTGGCAGGATTCGTCATCTGAGAGAGAGAGAGAAGAGAGAGAGAGAGGGGGGAGAGAGAGAGAAAGAGAGAGAGAGAGAGAGAGGGGAGAGGGGGAAAGTGAGGTGGGGGAGGGGAGAGAGAGAGAGGGAAGAGAGAGAGAGAGAGAGAGGAGAGAGAGAGAGAGAGGGGGAAAGAGAGAGGGGGTGGAAGAGAAGAGAGAGAGAGAGAGAGGGAGAGAGAAGAGAGAGAGAGAGAGAGATGAGAGAGAGGAAAGAGAGAGAGGGGAGAGAGAAGAGAGAGGAGAGAGAGAGAGAGAGAGAAGAGAGGAGAGAGAGAGATGATGTTTGGAAGAGCCTCATCTTCAGACGAGTCTTACTTAGAGATAAACATAATATTCTGCGCATTTTTGTTGTTTGGTTGGTTTAAAAACATTTATTCGTTTATATGATCTCACATTTTGGAATTGTTATTCGTTTTGGGTTGGTTATGCTTTTTATTCCTTAGTTAGGTTGTTCTATCCATTAATTATTTTTATTTTGGAAATTTTAGACGATAAAGTGAGAGGAAAAATCCATGGTAAAGAGCCTTTTTTCAGTGTGACATGTATACTCTTGTTCTTTGTTCTTGGTTGCTATGAAGTACGGGGATTCTATCTTTTGTGTTTTCTTGACGCTTCTCTTATCGTTGGTTTGTCTTTTGGAGATCAATAATTAGGTGTCTGAATATTTCAGTGAATGTAAGAAAACATGCTTCGTGTACACACACTCCCCATCCTAATCTCTCCCCAATTTCTCTACTCTGTCTGTCTGTCTGTCTGTCTGTCTGTCTGTCTGTCTGTCTGTCTGTCTGTCTGTTTGTTGTTGTCTGTTCTGCTACTTTCCCCCCCCCCCCCCCCTTACTGTCTTTGTCTGAGTCTCTGTTGTTCTTCGCAGTCGCAACACTTACACCTCCCGCGCAGCACAACACCCCAGACCCACACTCACTCACACAGACACACAACACACACACAACCACACAACACACACACACACACACACACACACACACACACACACACACACACACACACACAAACTACCTGTTAACAAGAGAAGTGAATGTTGCACTGTGGGGAACAGGAAAAGCTGTTCAGTATTCTGTCTGTACGCTTAGCTTGCTCTCAGTTGCCATTTTCATCTATTTTATACTCTGCTGGTCGTATATCCTTTGACTTTCACATTACATAAACTGTGTGCATTCATGTTCATCTATCGTTGAGCAGCTTTTAACTGTATGAAATACATAGTTGTGCATTTTACGTCCATCTATCGTTAAGCGAGACTGACTCATACATTACTAACTGTTTCATTTCATGATTTATGATTCTTATCGTGGTACAGATTTTGACTTCACGAATAACATTAATTTACTGTCGTCATTTCATTTATCCTGGTTGCAAATTTTGACTATACATGAAAATCGCAGTAACTGTTGCTATTTCATATCACTCTGGATCGTGCTGTTTGACCGCAAGAATTACACATTAATTATGAGTCATCGAGTACTCACTGGTGACGTTTTTTTTTTTTTTTTTTTTTTTTTTTTTTTTTTTTTTTTTTTTTTTTTTTTTTTTTTTTTTTTTTTTTTTTTTTTTTTTTTTTTTTTTTTTTTCTGTCTGTCTGTCTGTCTCTCTCTCTCTCTCTCTCTCTCTCTATTTTATATATATATATATATATGTATTTATAACTCGCTGGATCGTAGTCTTTGACTACATCAAAATTAGCATTAACTGATGTGCATTTCATGTACATATATCTATCGATGGAGCGAGACTTTGTCTACAAAATTAACATAAGTGATGTACATTTCTTATACATCTATCGTTGAAACGAGACTTTGACTACATACAAATTTACATAACTGATTTGCATTTCATGCATTTATGATTTTATCGCTGGGTAGCAGAATTTTGACTTCCTGAAAATTAGCATTTAATTCAACTGTCGTGCATTTCAATTCATGCATTTATCGCTGGGTTGCAGAATTTTGACTAGGCCTACATGAAAATTCGCTGTAAACTGTTGCGTATTTCATATCTATCTCTGGATCGTGGATGTTTGACCGCATGAATTTAACATTATATTTTATGAGTCATTCTGATGTACTCCTGGGTGTCAGTTCTGACCATGCGATAGACTGTCGGTTTTTCCATTTGGTTGTGGACTTGATTTGCAATCGCCGCCCTGATTATTTCAACACTGTTTGTTTTCACTGCACTGCCCACTGTAAAGTGTTGTATTTCTGGGAGTGTCGTAGTGTAGATTTGCACAAAAAACAAGCGTACATCTCATTCTTAAACTAGCTCTTTCCCTCCTCCACCTTAACTGAAGCAAACAGCGTAAAAAGCTAACAGAAGCAAAAAAAAACAAAGAAACATCACCACAAAGCAAACAAATGAGTAAACATGTAACAAGGCATAAAGATATCAACCTGTCACCGACGCCCTCCCTCCTCCCCCCCCCCCCCCCCGAAAAAAAAAGGAAAACAAAAATACGAATTTTTTAAAAAGCAAACCCACAACAAAACTGACGGAACAGGAAAATTCAAGCGAGACTCCTCCAAAGAAAACAACAGAAAGAAACAAAACAGAAATCAGGCAACATACCCTTTCATCAACCAACCCATCAAAATAACCCACCACCAACCAACCAACCAACCATCTAACCATCCGCCCACTCACTCACTCTCACTCACTCACTCACTCACTCACTCACTCACTCACTCACTCACTCACTCACTCACTCACTCTTACAACCTACCAACCAACCAACCAACCAACCAGCCACCTACCCACCCACCCTCCCACCATCCTTCCACTCAACCAACTCACTAACCAACCAACCCAAAGAAAAGAAATACAAATTTGATGGAGTCATTCTATTACTACAGTCTGTCTGTGTGTACATGTGCAGGGTTGATCTGCTGGACGACTGCCGTTCCGCCACACGGGCTGTCCAGCATGCACTGGACTATGTGGGACTCCGCCAGTGACTACTGCAGTCAGGTTGACAGAACAGCACTGATGCCTCTGTCACTGGGGCTCCCTCTGCTGCTGCTGATTCCTCTGTGCTGAAGATAGGTGAGGATTTTTATTTCATTTTATTATTTTATTTTTTTTATTTTATTTTATTTTATTTTATTTTATTTTATTTTATTAAATTTTTTTAGTTATTTTATTTTATTTCATTTCATTTTTAAAAGTATTTCATTTATTTCATTTCATTTTATTATTTATTTTATTGTTTATTTTTTATTTTATTTTGTTTCTATTTTATTTAGTTCATTTCATTTTATTTCGAGGATAATGGAATAAGCACTCATGTGCTTGTGTAGCCAATCAATGAATGCAATCAATCAATTAATCGAACTATCGAAACAATCCATCGATTCCTATGTGATGATGAACAGCACTCAATGTTGTGGATGTGTCAGCATCAGCATCAATCAGAGAAGTCAAACTTTATCCAATGGTACATTGATATGAGTGCATGAGTACAATCAGATCGCATCAGTAACCGCATCCATCAGAATCTCACATATCGTGAATCGATCACCAGCATCTCAGTCATATGTGCGCTCATCATCAGTCATTAATCTGTATGTCATATAATCGTGTGAATGTCAGTACAGTCAGTATCAGTCAGTCAGTACAGTGTGAATCAGTCAGTGATCAGTCAGTCAGGCAGGGAATTTATTTATTTATGTATCTTTTATATCGAGGATTATGGAATAAGCACTCATGTGCTTTTTTTTACATCCAGTCCCCGTGTGTATGCAGTCAGTCAACATTGCACAGCCACACAGCCCTTGTTTGTCTCACCTTACTCTTCTTCTCTTTCTCAATATTTTTTCATCAGAATTTTTTTTTTAGCGTGCATTTCTCATCCCAATCACCTTGTCGTTGTGGTGTAGGCTGTGGTTATTGTCCACAGGATCATGATAATCATCACCCTCAACGACAATGGCTACTGTTACCTGTCAATTATCACCAAAGTCTCTATCATTGCACTTGTCAATACATTGTCTGCCATGTCATTTTCGAACAATTTGATCATTTTTATCAGTTACACGATTTATCTTCTCCCCCTCCTCCCCCCCCCACTTTTTTGCCAACTATTCTCTTCTCCTTTTCTCCTACCCCTTCCACCCAACCTTTTTAAATTATTATTATTATTATTATTATTATTATTATTATTATTATTATTATTATTATTATTATTATTTTCATCATCATCATCATCATTATATTATATTATTATTATTATTATTATTATTATTATTATTATTATTATTATTATTATTATTATTATTATATTTTTTTTTTAAAATAAATTTCCTTTTTCTTCTTTCCGCTACTCTTTTTTACATGTCTTAATTCTATTTCGTTCTTCTTTCCATCTCTCAGTTTCCTCTCTCCATTCCTATTTTGTTTCTTTCCACATTCATTTATTCTTGTAGGATGCAGGATTTAACAAGTAAAAGAAAATGGAAGAATGAGTCAGTGTAACTATGACATTCCGCCAGTTTAATTTACTAACTTTTATATTTTATTTTTTTTTTTTTATAAATCAGGCTTTTGAAAACAGGGGTACTGACATTTTAGCCGTTTCATGGTATCATGGTACTAGGATGTAATTAGAAGCACCAGGATGAAAGCTATGCCACAAACATTCCAATGGAAGCAGGTTTAGTGCTTTAGCTATCAGATAACATAGAAGGAATGCCTGGAATGTGTCTAATTTTTTTTTGAGGGGTGACATCTGTAGATTAAACGTAGGGCTGTTCAGTGATCCATTAACAAACGTTTCATTTTATAGGAGAGTACACAAAGACAGGTGCACGCACGTGCGCGGCGCGCGCACCCACGGCACACACACACACACACACACACACACACACACACACACACACACACACACACACACACACACACACACACACACACACACACCACACACACCACACACACACGCACAACACACACGCACACGCACGCACACACACAACAACACCACAAAACACACGCGCGCATTCACACACATACCACATACACGCACGCGCGCATTCACACACACACACACACACGCACGCACGCACGCACGCATGCACCCGCGCACCCACGCACGCACGCCGCATGCACATTTTGTGCTTGCTCACACGCGCGCACAGAGACGCGTATGTACTCACACACACACGCATATATACATTACATAGGCACGATCATGTTCGCACGGATACATGCACGCACCACAGCACGCACACAAGCACGCACAACACGCACGATAATACCCCCCCCCCACACACACACACAAACACCACGTTTTTATGGCTATAGGCTAGGGGAAAAATCAATAGTCATCTTTGGTACACGTTTTGAAAATTAGGAAACTACTACTACTACTACTACTACTACACTACTACTACTACTCTACTCCACTGCACTGCTACTACTACTACTACTACTGCCACTAGCGCACTACTTCTCTACTGCTACTACTACTACTACTACTACTGACTCACTACTACTACTACTACTACTCACTCTCTCTCTACCTTCTTCCTCCTCCTCCTCTTCTGTACTGTCTGTCTACTGTCTGACTGTCTCTCCTTCCTCTCTCTCTCTCCTCTCTTCTTCTCTCTCGTCTCTGTCTCTGTCTCTGTCTGTCTCTGTCTCTGTCTGTCTGTCTGTCTTCTGTCTGTCTGTCTGTCTCTCCTCTCTCTCCTCTCCTCTCTCTCTCTCTCTCTCCTCTCTCTCTCCTTCCCTCTCTCTTCTTCCTCTCCTCCTCTCTCTTTCTCTCTCTCTCCTCTCTCTCTGTCTCTGTCTTCTCTTCTGTCTCTGTCTCTCTCTCTTTGTCTGTCTGTCTGCCTCTCTCCTCCCTCCCTCCCCCCTCTCCCTCCCCTCTCCCCTCTCTCTCTCCCTCTCTCTCTCTCTCTACCCATAAATATCTATCGATTCATCAAACATATCCATCAATACAATACAAATATGCACATCTCTCCCTCACCCCAACAAACACACACTCTGTGTGATGTGACCTAGGTCTGGTGGGGCCTATACCTACCTACCTACCTACCTACCTACCTACCTACCACCTACCTACCTACCTACCCCTACCTACCTACCTATCTATCGATCTATCGATCTATCGATCTATCGATCTGTCTATCTATCTATCATCTATCTATCTATCTATCTAATCTATCTATACTATCTATCATATCTATCTATCTATCTATCTATCTATCTATCTATCTTCCTGTCTTCTGTCTGTCGTCTGTCTGTCTGTCTGTCTGTCTGTCTTCTATCTTTTATCTATCTATCTATCTATCTATCTATCTATCTATCTATCTATCTATCTATTCTGTAATTTGATTATTATTATCTATTACATTCTCTCCACTCACTCCAACACATCTCTGTGTCACCCTGGGGAACCCAGGTCTGGTGGGCCCTACCCCAGCTCCACAGCGGGGAGACAGCCGACTCCATGCGCAGCATCCCCCTCCCCATCATCTCCCCTCCGCCACCCTCGCCTCCCTCACCCAGGGAGACACCCCCCCCCCCACTTCTTCCGCACCGTCCCCTCCGATAAACTGCAGATCAAGGTGAGGGGGTGGGATGGGGAGGGAGGGATGGGGGAGGGAGGGATGGGTGGAGGGAGGGAGGGTGGATGGATGGAGGGGTGGAGGGAGGAGGGTGGATGGATGGAGGGGTGGAGGGAGGGAGGGGTGGATGGATGGAGGGGTGGAGGGATGGATGGGTGGAGGGAGGGGTGGATGGATGGAGGGGTGAGGAGGGATGGGGGAGGGAGGGAGGGATGGGTGGGTGGAGGGATGGATGGATGATGGTGGGTGGGATGGGTGGGTGGATGGATGGATGGATGGATAAATGGAGGATAGCTGGCTGGCTGGCTGGCTGCTGGCTGCTGGCTGATGGGTGGGTGGATGGATAGATGAGGGTGAGGGAGGGAGGGAGGGAGGGATGGGTGTGGTGGGATGGATGGATGGATGGAGGATGGATGGATGGATGAATGGCTGGCTGGCTGGATATGAATGGATGGATGGATAGATGAATAGATGGATGAATGAATGAACGAACGAACGAATGAATGAAGAATGAATGAATGACTGGCTGGCTGGCTGCTGGCTGGCTGGATGAATGAATGGATGGATGAAGATTGATGAATGAATGGATGAATGCAGGAATGGATGAATAGATGAATGAATGGATGGATGAGTGAATGGATGAGTGAATGGAGGAAAGAATGAATAGATGAATGCAGGAATGGCAGACAGGATGAATGGATGAATGGATGGATGGATGGAGGAAAGAATGAACTAATGAATGAATGAATTGATGAAGAATAAATAAATGACACACAAGGATGACGTTTTTAGGCCAAGCCTGGTGTTACAATTTGTCCTTGTAAGAATATGTTCATAAACTAACGATGGAAAGAAAAACAACAATTGGAAATCAATAAAGTATCGAAAAAGAAAAAAAAAGTGCACAATATTAGAACAGATAACAGCATAGAAATCGTGTTAATTAGAGAGAGAGAGAGAGAGAGAGAGAGAGAGAGAAGAGAGAGAGAGAGAGAGAGAGAGAGAGAGAGAGAGAGAGAAGAGAGAATGTGTGTGTGTGTATCTGATGGTGGTCGTGTCAAAGTCAAATTATCATTTCAATGTAGCTGTGTGAAAGTGTACCGCAGTGGTGCTAATGATGTTGATAGGGGTTGTGGTCGTTATGGTGACGCGTGTGCGCGCGACCGTGCGATGCGTGTGTATATGTGCTCGTGCGTGTGGTGAGTGCGTGCGTGTGTATGTGTGCTTGTATATACACACACACATATATATCTATATATATTATTCCAATAATTATATATATAATATATAATATATATATATATATATATAATATATATATGTGTGTGTGTGTTTGTGTGTGTGTGTGTGTGTGTTGTGTGGTGTGTGTGTGTGTATACACGTGCACGCTGGTGCGGTACAGTATTATGTGCGTGCTTTGTGTATCAGCAGAATATTGTAGTATCTTCATAACTATATAGTTCATATAGTAGTACGCAGCAGACATACTACTTTACACCCACAAACAACACAACACAACAGATTTTTTCATTAAACTCAATCTCACCACCCCCACCCCAACCCCCACAACCCCAACCCACCTCCACACCTCCACCCCTCTCCCCCACAATCGCAGACGATCATAGCGATCCTCAAACAACTCCGCTGGACCTACATCATCGTCGTCTACACCGATGACAACTACGGCGAAGCAGGTAGTCGCATGCTGCATGCTGAGGCGCGCAAGCACAACCTGTGTGTGAACGAGAGCATCCCCATCCGAAGCCACACTCCCATGGACTCGGTGGTCAGCAAACTGGTCCGAACTCGCCAACACACTGAGGGAGAGTCCATGGCTGTGGTCTATATTGGCCAAAAGGACAAGGCGGAAAACTTGATTTTCAACGTGCGCAGTTTAGCGTAAGGTGATTGTTTGTGGTTTGGTTTGTTTGTTGTTGTGGTTAAGGTTGTGGTTGTGGTGTGGTGTGTTGTGGTGTGTGGTGTGTGGTGGTGGTGGGTGGTGGTGGTGGTTGGGGTGTGGTGGGGGTGGTTGTGGTGGTGGTGTGTGTGTGTTTTGTGTGTGGTGTGTGGTGTGGTGTGGTGTGTGGTGGTGTGTGTGTGTGTGGTGTGTGTGTGTGATATGTGCACCGGTATGTGGATGCGTCTCTAGTGCGTGAGTCCATGTTTGCACACGTGTGTATCTAAACAGGGATGAATATCACTTATATTGAAGTGTTTTTTCTCTGCCTGAATAAGCACTAAGAATGGGGTTGCCCAAGATTCTGTTACTCTCCCCCACTTGCACCACACACACACACACACACACACACACACACACACAACACACACACACACACACACACACACACACACACACACACCAACACACAATCCACAAACACCCAAACACTCAACACACACACACACACAACACACCACACACACACACACCAACACACACACACACAACCACACACACACACACAC
>JASPKP010004627.1:0-7500 GCA_030674155.1 Stramonita haemastoma | reverse complement strand
ATTAGAAACAGTGATTCTGATAGAAAGTACATATTAGAAGAGGAAAAAAACGACCAATACAAAGACAGTACCTGTGAAAATGATAGTGAAGAAGAACTCAGTGACACTGGTGAAAGTGGAAATGCCAGATCTGACCTTGAAATGGCAGACAATAGGGGTGATGTTCACGGTTGTGTATCTGACAATTCTGACTTGGAACAAAGACGAACAAAAAATAACGAAATACCAGAAGGAACCATCACTGACTCAGACTCAGATTGAGGTGCATATGACTGCTGCTGGTAAGTTAAATGAATCAGGGGTAAAGGAAGGCGATGCAACAGGGAATGACTCAGTAACTGGTCAGTCTCACACAAATGCCAGCAGACAAGTCCCCAAAACACAAAAGAGGAACATAGAAACAGAGTCAAGGGAGGCAAAGCAGGGTAAACCTCGTGGTGCCTGTTTGTCAACATCGGGAAGGCAAGCTAGGCCAACTAGGCGTGCTGCTCCCCTGAAGCAAACAGGCTCAGAGCAAAAACAACATGCAGTGACACGCAGATCAGTGAGTCAGTCTAGCATCCTGGACTCTATCAAAAGGGTGCCAGTTGATGACCATTCCAAACAGAGTGAAGGGATCTGTGAAAAACAGAAATCTCACTCCAAGGGAGCCTCTGGCTCAAGTAAATAGCACATTGGCCGGCCGCAATGGGTGGAGTTACAACAGGAGGTACTGAAAGTCCACCTCGAGACAAGACTCTTGTGTCCAAAGAGGGGGATGACAACCAGGACACTAGTGCTGTTGTATATACTGTAAATAACACATCTTCATTTTCTCAATTACAATGTCAATGGCTTACTTCAAAAACTAGATAATGATTTCATAAATTTTCTTTTGATGTACAACTTTATTTGCTTGACAGAAACTTTTGTAAGAGAAAATTTTGATTCATCACTTTTCACTGATTTTGTTATGTTTACTTCAAAAGCCAACAAATTGTCCCAGCATGGAAGATATTCTGGAGGGGTGATTGTTATGATCAGAAAGAAAATTGCGGTCTGGGTTGAAAAGATTGATATCGAATATGACAATACAATTGTGGTTAAAATTTATAACGACCTTTTCTCAACTGACAAGGATATAATGTTGGTGTGTACATATATACCACCCTATGATTCTATGTTCTGGACACTCCAGCAAAATGGATATGGACTTGAAATGCTGGAACAGTGTATTCTAGATTTGCAGAATTCCAATGATGATTTTTACCTTATGCTGACTGGATATTTTAATGCTAGAACCGGGAATGCTAACTATTCATTTTTTGATGATGATTTTGATTTTGAGGGTGTAAAAGACCCTGTTGTTGATGATTTTTCAAGAAATTCCCAGGATAATAACACAAACATCTTTGGCAGACAACTCCTTCAAATCTGTAATATGTTTGATTGCATGATACTGAATGGACTGTGTCAATCTAATTTTGATAGTGGCTGTACATACATCTCACCCTCAGGAGCCAGCACTGTTGATTATTTTGTTATATCCTGTAATCTGTTTGTAACTGTAAACATTGTTGCTGTGGATATCAAAAGTGTGTCAGAGTCTGATCATCTGCCAGTCGTTTTGACAATTAACTGGAAAACTGATATGTCTGAAGTCGGGTATGAAGAACAGGTTGAAGAGCCAAATGTGGAAACAGGAAAATTAGTTTGGAAAGACCATAAGAAAGAAGACTTTACTAGAGCACTAAATAGCAACACGATTCAGAACAACATTAAAATGGCTATAGATTTACTTGACAGTGATGTAGACAGCAGTTTAGATTTGTTTGTACAGTGTTTAAAGGAATCCAGTCAATGCATGTTACTTAAAAATGTTAAGAGAAAGAAACAGCAGTCAGAATGGTTTGATGCTGAGTGTAGCCAAATTAAGAAAGAGACTAGATCAGCCTTAAATGCTTTTAGAAGAACAAGAAAGGAAAATGATAGGATTGTTTATGTCACAGCAAGAAAAAAGTACAAAAGGTTATTAAAATCTAAACGCCAAGCATTCAGAAAGCAAAAGATAGAGCTCTCACAGCAAATATTTCTAATTCAGCAATTTTCTGGAAAGAACTTAGAAGTATGGAATGTAATAATAAAGACAGACTGAAAAATGACATAAAGACTGCAGACTGGGTGAATCATTTTAAAAATTTGTTTCAAAACAATGAATCTTCTCTTAATCAGCATGTACATATGGATGTCAACTTGTCTGAAGAAAGTGAGCATGAATTAAACAAAGAAATATCTGAAAAATAAATAAGAAGAGCTATACAAAATGTAAAGAGTGGAAAAGCCAGCGGAATAGATGTAATTACTGCTGAGATGTTGAAAAATGGTAGCAAAGAGGTAAAATGTTTCCTTATCAAGCTTTTTAATACCATATTCAGCAAAGGTATATACCCACATGCTTGGTCAAAGGCTGTTATAATACCAATTTATAAGAACGGAAATCCAAACAATGTAGATAATTATAGGGGTGTTTCTTTGCTAAGTATTTTATCAAAATGTTATACATCAATACTAAACTCAAGACTTTATGCCTGGCTAGAGAATAACTCTCTTATTTGTGAGAATCAAGCAGGATTTAGGAAAAAATACTCTACTGTTGACCAGATCTTTAACCTATATGGGATAGTTCAAAAATGCATGTCTAAAAAAGGTTAAAAAAATATATGTAGCTTTTGTTGACTTCAAAAAAGCATTTGACTCAGTAAGACATGAAAAACTTTTTGAATGTATCAAAACCCAAGGAGTAAGTGGTAGATTGTTTGCTTCATTATCAGCTATGTATACGTCTTTGCTTTCTTGTGTTAGAGCTAATGATAAACTATCAGAGTTTTTTGAGTGTCCAATAGGTGTTAGACAAGGATGTGTATTAAGCCCTACATTATTTACAATGTTCATTAATCAGTTAGCTAATCACATAACTGAAAATGGCAGGCATGGAATCCATATGTTACCGGATGTTTTTGAATTATTCATTTTGCTGTTTGCCGATGATGTGGCTCTACTCTCAGTTACGCCATTTGGGTTGCAACAAACAACTGAACATTTTGCAAAATTTGTGTGATGATGTGCAGCTAAATGTAAATATTGATAAAACTAAAGTAATGGTCTTTAGAAAAGGTGGGTTTCTTGCAAAACATGAGCAGTGGTCCTATAATGGTGTTAAGTTAGAAGTAGTTAATCAGTATTGTTATTTAGGTTTTACTTTTACAACAAAGATTAGTACAAAGTTGGGCACTGAGAACCTAGTTTTAAAAGGGAAAAAGCAGTAATTCAGTTAAACAAAGCTTTCAATAGATATAAAGAGATGAATGCAAGCACATTTTTTAAAGTATTTGATGTTAAAATTCAGCCAATTTTGTTATATTCTTCAGAAATATGGGGCTTGGGTAGAATGGATCACATTGAAAAAGTTCACCTGACTGCATGTAAGAGATTTCTAGGAGTACCAGTAAGAACACCGAATAAGATGGTATATAGTGAATTGGGTAGATATCCGCTTTATATCAATTCTTACACAAAAGCTCTTAGATACTGGTTTAAATTATTGCAACTGAGTCAAGACAGGTTACCTTATTATGCCTACCAAATGTTAGTAGAACTAGATAGGAATGGAAAAGAATGTTGGGCATCAAAGATAGGGAAATTCTGTGCTACACTGGATTCAATATTGTATGGTTGCAACAAGGAGTTGGTGACGTAAAAACTTTTTTACGTGTATTTAAGCAGAGATTAGTTGATATGTTCATTCAAGAGTGGCATGGAACCATAACAGATAAGGAGAGATATGATAGTTATAGATCATTCAAAAGTATCTTTGAAAAATAAAAATACATTAACTTTATTGACACATACTGTTTCCGAGTTGCTATTACACAAGTTAGATTGAATGTTTTGCCTCTAAATAACAATGTTTTTAGATATAGTATAAATGAACAAGAAAAGCTGTGTCCGTTTTGTGCAACAAAACTCGAAAATGAAGCCCATTTTTTGCTAGAATGCTCAATGTATTCTGATTTTAAGAGAAAAGTTTTTAACTGAGTGTATCAATATGTCACTACCAGATTTAATCAAAGCATCAAGCAAAGAACACACTCACTTTTTATCCAGATACATTTTTCACTCCATTAATAGAAGGAAGAATTTGTTATATCAAAATAGTATTTACGGTAGTGATGTGCAGAATAAGCTATGTGTTACAAATACTGTTGCTGTCACTCTAAAATGAAATATTGTAATTTGACACTGTGATCTAGAGGTGTGTTATCATTATTGATGCAGTGTAATATACGTTTATCAAATTCCAAGCCCGTTCAAGATAGGGCTATTGCATCATTCCTCACAAGGAATTGGCTTTTTTATTTTATGAATTATCGCAATATCGGTATTTTGTTTCCTCCCTCCCCCCACTCCATGTATTGTGGCCTAAGGCCAATGTACAGATTAAACCTGTTCAGTTCAGTGTTCAGTGTTTCTCTCTCTCTCTCTCTCTCTCTCTCTCTCTCTCTCTCTCTCTCTCTCTCTCTCTCTCTCTCTCTCTCTCTCTCTCTCTCTCTCTCTCTCTCTCTCTCTCTCTCTCTCTGCTGATAGTATAGCTACATTGCAAGGCTGCTTTGATTGCACTGACTGGGATATGTTTTATAACGTGTGTTCTGATCTGAATGAGCTTACTGATGTTGTTTCTAGTTATATTTCATTTTGTGTCAGTTGTGTTATTCCAACAAAGGAGATAACTATTTACCCCAATAACAAGCCTTGGGTTACGAAAGACCTGAAACGGGTATTAAACAAAAAGAAAGTAGTATTTTATACAGGCACAGAAGAACAAAAGAAACAAATAAATAAAGAAGTCAAAGCTGCTATTTCCCAGGCGAGACGGGAGTATAAATGTAAGATAGAAAATAAGTTTGTTGGGAACAATTTTCGGGCTGCATGGCAGGGCATCAAAAATATGTCAGCAGTAAACATGACAGCTGCACCACATAGGTCAAAGATCAGTCTGCAGGGGGTATGTGATAACAACTTACCTGACCATTTAAACGCATTTTTCACTCGCTTTGAAAAGCATGATTTTTCAGAGGAAATAAATGGCCTGAAAGAATCTCTGCTTTTTGAGAATGGCGTTATTGTTGATGAAGAAGTTATCTGCAAGCACTTCAAGGCAATAAACATTAACAAATCTCCTGGGCCAGATTGTATATGCGGTAGAACCCTTAAGTTCTGTGCTACTGAGCTTGCAAGTGTCTTTCAGCACCTGTTCCGGACTTCGCTGGACACTTGCCAGATACCAGTTATTTGGAAGACTTCCAATGTTATACCTCTTCCAAAGAAACCCAATCCTACTCGGCCTAATGATTTCAGACCTGTAGCTCTCACATCACTGGTGATGAAAACATTAGAAATGATCATAAAATCTCTCATTCTTTCTGTTACAGAGAAAAACCTTGACCCATTACAATTTGCGTACAGATCTAGAAGGGGTGTCGAAGATGCCAAATTATTCATTTTGAACAAGCTGTATAATCACTTGGAAACACCTGATTCTCATGCCAGAATATTGTTTGCTGACTTTAGCTCAGCTTTCAGTACAATGCAGCCTCATATTCTGGTTAACAAAATACTTTCAAAATTTGATGTAGACAATCAACTTATACGTTGGCTGATTGAATTTTTAACTGACAGGCCACAGCGTGTTTTTGCCAACAAAATACCTTCATCAGTTAGATATACCTACACTGGTTCCCCACAGGGCTGCGTCCTCTCGCCACTTCTTTACATTCTATACACAGATGATTGTAGAAGCAGCCATGAAAACTCATTTCTGGTAAAATTTGCGGACGACAGTGCTCTTCTGTCTCTCTTATCTGGATCAGTCCTAGACCATGGTCCAGCCCTTACCGAGTTCGTAGATTGGTGTGATGAGGCCTATCTGGAGCTAAATGTTTCTAAAACTAAAGACCTTCCTATTGATTTCAGAAGATCGGAGCACACTTTTGAGAATACCATCATCCATAGTGAAGAAGTTGAAAACGTTTTGAAATACAAATATCTGGGAACTGTTTTTGACCACAAGCTAAATTGGGATGCTAACACTGACGCCATTGTCAAAAAGGGGCAACAACGTGTGTATTTTCTGAGGAAGCTTAACTCATTTTTTTGTCGACAAAAAGATTCTTTCTTTGTTCTACAAGTCTTATATAGAGAGCGTTTTAAGTTTTGCTTTCATTTGCTGGTACAATAACCTTAGCATTAAGAACAAGAATGGTCTTCACAGAATTGTGAGAATCTGCTCTAAAATTATCGGAGAAGAACAAAGAGACCTCAGGTCGTTTTGTAATCAGCAGCTTGTACGTAAAGCAAGAGTCATTTTGGCCGATTCCTCCCACGCTCTGTTTTCAGAATTTCAATTGTTGCCTTCAGGACGTCGTTTTCAATGCCACAACAGCAAAACAAACAGAAAAAGGAATTCCTTTGTGCCAGTAGCTATCCGAGTTCTAAACTCATAATAACACTGACTGAGGTTGTTTGTTTTTGTTTTTGTTTGTTTGTTTGTTTGTTTGCTCTTGTGTGTGTGTGTGTGTGTGTGTGTGTGTGTGTGTGTGTGTGTGTGTGTGTGTGTGTGTGTGTGGTGTGTGTGTGTCTGTGTGTGTGTGTGTATAAGCTTCTCTGAATTACTTACCTGCCACTGTTATGTATGTAGCCAATGCATACAGGTGTGCACATACATGCATATGTACCCATAAAATAAGTATGTCTTATTTTTGGCTTTGTATATGTGCGGGTGTGAACGCGTGCGTATAATGTGTAAATAATGGTGATCATATGTCTTTTCTAGTCAATGGTTTTTAAGAACATTGTATCTAAACATTGGTGTGTGTGTATGCGTGTGTGTGTTTGCGTGTGTGCAAGCGCGCGCGTAGAGTGTGAGTGTCTGTGACATTTTATTTGAAGTTATATAATGTTTGAACAAAAAGAAATGTGGCTCCTTCGTGTGTTTGATTATGAATTTGTAGCAATATGCCTGTCAGTATTGTAATTGCCCTTCAGGGATGATTAAAGTGTTTTTGACTTGACTTGACTTGACTCTTTCTCTCTCACACACACACACTTACACGCACAACGAACACATAGAGTGATTGATGTGGGAAGTTAGGGTTTTTCCATGTTAGAGGCTGATGCATTAAATTTTAGTATTGAATGACCGGCAGTGAGAAACCTTAGGGTGGAAGAGTGTGGGAGCCTGCTCATAGTTATGGCTAGCTTTTTCTTATTCAGAAACGTATAGAATCGATTATCTGTCAAGTTATTCCAGCCTGTGCAGCTTTCATCAATTAGAGGCGCCACGAATTCAGTCTCTTTTTTCCTGTTGACGTTTTAATGTGTATTTTGTATTAGCTTTCATTAATTTATCCCTGTAGTTACTTAAGTGTGAGTGTTCATTAATTTCTCCCGATAGCTACTTAGTGA
>JASPKP010004626.1:0-17294 GCA_030674155.1 Stramonita haemastoma | reverse complement strand
CAATAATAATGGAAAAAACACTATGTGATTTTTTGCACCCCAAGTCCCATGTGTGCGTTTTGTAAATTTTGCCCATCGGTTTCACCCTGGCGAAACCAAACCCAACCCTTTTCCCAAAAAAATTTGGAACAGGTTTTTTTTTTGTCCCAACAAGATTTTTCCTGTGTGTGTTTTGGGACTTGGATACTAGTTCATATTTTTTTTTAAAAGGGGATTTTGGGGGGTGTAGGGGAAGGGGCGCATGATTTTTCCCTTTCCGGGGGGGAAAAATTCCCCTTTGTACTTTTTGTTTTTTTCCGGATCTTTCAGAAAAGGAGCACAATGTGCAACCTAAAAACCCAAAAACCGGGCCCCCTGTCCCCCTTTGGGGTCGTCGGTGTGGGGGGGATTCAACTTTTACACTGCATAAAAAGCATGTATCCTACCATCGGAGAGGGATGGGCTCCGCCATGTTAAACTTGCCCACCCCCAGTCCAAAGACTGCCCCCGGGAGTTGTTGTTCGCCCCCAAATCGGGGGGCCCAAGTAGTTGGGGCGCTCCCTGAAGTCTTCAGGCGGTTTTGGGGTAGGAAAGGTAGGCCCTGGCGGACCCAAATCCCTCCCCAAAGGTGTGAGGTGCAGGCTGGGGTTGTTGTGCCCTTCCACCACCGGGTTTTTTTGGGCCCAAAAATTTTGGGCCTTTAAAAATCCCTTTTGGGGTTTTTAAGGGTTTGGTTTGTGGTTTTGTTTGGGGGCGATTTTTTTTTATTTTGTTTGGGATTTTTTTCAAGATTTTGCACTTATAAATTTGGTTTTGTGTGCTTGTTTTGTTTTGTGGTTGTGGTGTTGTGTGTGTGTGTGTGGTGTGTGTGTTTTGTGCGGGAAAGGGGCCTTGGCGGGGTCAGTGGGGATGTAAAGGGGATGTTCAGGGAAAGGGGTTGGATTTAGAAAAGGGGAACTCCAGGGGGAAAATGTTTCCCCAAATGAAGAAGTGAGAAACTCCGGGGGGAAAATGCTCTCCCTGAAAAAGTGGGAAACCCCCGGGGGGGAAATGTTTCCCCCATGAAAGAAGTGGGAAAATCCAGGGGGGGAAAAAGGCTCCCCAAACAAAGAAGGGGGGGGGAAAAAACTCCAGGGGGGAAAGGCTGTGCAGGGAAGAATTTGGAAAAAATCCGGGGAGAAAAAAAAGCGTCCCTTAAAAGGAATTTGAAAAACTCCAGGGGGGAAAATGCTCTCCATGAAAGAAGTGGGGGGTTACCCTTTTAACCACCATCGGGTCCTGCCCTTTTACGGTAAAGCAGTGTCCTACAAGGAAAGTGGGTGTTTTGTGTGTGTTTGTGTGTGTTTTTGTTTTGTTTGGTTTGGGATGGCGTTGGTGGTGTGCGTGTTGGGGTTTTGGGGGTGAAATTTTAGTTTTCATCGGTCTAGATTAAATTTATTTTTTTTTTTGGGGTTTGGGGGAAAAAATTTTTTCAGTTAACTGCAATTTTTTTTAAACAACTGATTCAGATCAGATTTTTCTTCTTGGTGGTTTCCCTTGGTTAAAATTTTTTTATTGTGTGTTTATATTCTTTTTTGTGGGGGGGGGGGGGGGGGGGATCGTAATGTTTGTGGGGGGGTGTGTGTGTTGGGGGGGGTTTGTTGTTACTGCATCATGTACTCAGACTTTTTTTTTTTCCCTTTGTCCCTTTTCCTGTGGGGGTTAAAGGGGGCCCTGGGGGGTCCCGGGGACAGCTGGAAAATGTGGGAGGGTTTCATTTAAAGGATTTTGTTTTTGGGGTTTTTTCTGTTTGTTTTGTATGGCTTTATTTGTGGTTGTTGTGTTTTGTCGTAAGTGTTGGGGGTACACTGTTGTATAATTGGTGTAGTGAGAAAGATTGTGTTTTTAAATGGGGGGGGGGGGGGGGGGGGGGTTGTTGATTTTTTGCAAACTTTATTTCTGCTTGTTTTCTGTGGGGTTCTGAAATTTGTGGTTCAGTAACTGTTTTTTATTTTCCCTGGGGTTCACAGACCTTGAATACCCTTCGCGGGGTTTTGCTTAAAACCGCATGCCCAGGAGAGGGGTTGGGCTTTCGGGGGTTGGGTGTTCTGGGGGGGTGGGTTTTTTATTTTTTTTTAAATTTTTGTTATTGTTAATTTTGGGGGGGGGGGGGTTTTTCATAAATTCCCCTTATGTTTTGCGTTTTGCAAATTTTTTTCACTTTCCTTCCCGGGCCAAAAAATTTGGTTTTTTCTCTTCCAAAAGGGGGGACGGGTTTTTTAAAAAAGGGGGGGGGGGGGGGGGGGGGGGTTCCCTCTTGTGAATTGGTTTGGGGGTGGGGGAGTTTTGGGAAAGGGGGGGGGGGGGGGGGGCCCATTTATTGGAGTTGTGTATTATTCCCATGATTTATAACAGCCCGGGAATTGGTCTTTTTGGGGAAGTATTTGGGGTTCCCCAGGGTTGGTGTTTTCCCAAAAACAGCTGGGATGTTTTCCAGCGACTCCTGTCCAAGATTTTCACTTTTCAGAGGCCCGGCCCTTTTTGGGATTTAGGGGAAATAAAGTCCCAAATTACCCAAAGGGTTTTTTGGATGGCTGTCCGCAATAGCGGTTTTGGGCTGTTTGCAGATTTTTATTGGGGTCCGCTTTGAACGGGGATTTGGGGCAGTTTTAAAAAAGCTTTTGGGGGCCTTCCAAGGTCAAAAATTGCGGAGTTTTTGTCAGGTGTTTTTGTGTTTGTTTCTAAATACTCTTTTGTTTTGGGGGGTTTTTGAAAGTAGGGAAAAGGGGATTTAAGTGAAACACATTTTAAAAAAAATTTCGGGAGTTTTTTTCTTTTTGTTTAGTCAAAGTTTCAAATTTTTAAAAAGGGGAGGGCTTGTATTTTTTTTGATTTGTTTACTAAAAACCCGGGCCATCCCAAATTTTTTAATTTCAGAAAATTTTCCCCTTTTTTTTTTTATGTTTTTTTTGTTTTTTTTTTAATGTTTTTTATAAAAAGGGTTTTTACAAATTTGGGCCGTTTTGGGGGAAAAAAGGAGAAGGGGGCCCGGATGGAAAAAAGGAAAAACCCTGGGGTTTTATCCGGTGAGTTATGGGTTTTGTGGGGTTTATTCATTTATTATTATTTTATTTTATTTGTTTTTTGGATTTTGTTTGTTTTTTGAGGTTTAATGGACCCAAAAGGGGTTCGTGTGATTTATTTAACTTTTTTAGCCCCTGGGTTTATGCAGTTTTGTCAGTTTTGTTTTTTTTTTTCCTATTTGGACACAATTGGGCTTACTTTTGTGGTGTTTATGATTTGTTTTCCTCTTGTGTATTGTTTGTTTTCTTTTCATTGATAAATGTAGACATTGTCAAAGTTTGCTTTGAATTTGGTCCCCTTTGTTGTAAGGGCCTTTGGAACAATAAACTGTTTTGTTTAGTTTTTTCCCTTTTGTTTCTGTTTTTCTATTTCTGTTTACCACTTTTAAAAACACTTACTTCTTAGTTAGTTTTTCTTTTGAAAATTTTTTTCACCTATTAAAAATTTTTTATTCAGCTGCAGTCTTTTTGGGGGGGAGCGGGAATGGGAAGGAGGGGAAGGTTTTTGGGCCCTTTGTGGGTGTGGAGGGTGTTATTTTAAGGGGGGGGGGGGGGGGGGTTTTTATTGGTTGTTTGTTTTGGGCTTACATGTTTACAGACGGGTTTGCTTTTGTGGTTCCCAGTATATGTGTTCACCGGGCTGGTTTTCCCAACAGTGGAGTTTGTTTCCCAGCTGCAAATCAAAGGTTCACTCTCAGTAGGGGGGTTGGCCCGGGGCTTTAGTGGATCGTGTAATTGCAACGGTTTGGGTTGGGCGGTCCCCATTTTTGGGGGTTTTGGGGTTTTTGGGGAAAGATTTTTCATGGGGTGTTCCCCATAATTTTTTTGTCGGGGCAGTTATTAAACTTTGGGGGGCCCCTTTCCAAAAATGGTTGAATGCAAAGTGTTGTTAGGGGGGGATTGGGTATTTTCCCAAACTCTTTGGGGATTGTGGTTGGGGGGGTAGCTGCTTTGGGTTTTGTGCGGGATTTTCAAATTTCGGAAAAGGTTTTTTTTTAGGGGGTTTAGCGCCCTTTTTTAAAGTGGCAAAAATTGGGGTAAAAAACCACGTGTTTTTAATTAGTCCGAAATTTTCATTTTCATATTTTTGTTTGAATTTAAAGGGGTTTTTTAACCACCTTTTTGGGGCAAACCTTTTTTTGGGGGGGGGGGTGCAAGGGGGGTTTTCGGGCCCTACCGGGTGAGATTTGGTGGTTTGGGGGGTTTCTTTATTTGGTTTTTAAATTTTTTTGTTAAAAACCCTTGGGATTTTGCCCGGGGGGCCAATTTCATTTTTGGCACTGCTTCCCCATTTAAAAATTCCCTTGAGGGGTTTTTTTTTGGTTTTCTAAAATTTTTTAAATTTTTGTTATTTTTGTTTTGGTGTTTGTGCTCTTGCTTTAGAATTTTGTAGAATTATTCATTGCCCAGGGGGTTGTTTGTTTTTTTGGGTGAGGGTGGGGTTGCAAGCGTTTTTGATTTGTTTTTCCAAAAAAGAAAAAATTGGGGTAGTAAAATTTCCATGTATTTTTTTTATTTATTTTTTTTAATTTTGGGAAAATTTTTTTATGCACCCGGTGGTTTTTTAAACCTTCCCGCCCCGCGGGTGTTTATCCCAGTTTTCCCAAAGGTTTTGGCTTTGAAATTCCCAATGGAAAACCTTTTGGTTTTACTCCCTCGGGGTTTTGATTTAGTGGGGGGTTTTTTTTCCTTTTTGGGGTTTATTTGTTGGGTTTTCTTTCTTCTTTTGGAAAATTTTTGGTCTTTTGTCCCCCACCCCGGCCCTTTGGGTGTTCCCTTTGGTTGCTTTGTTTTTGGGGGATACACTTTTCCCCTTTTATTTTTTTTTGGGGTTTGTTCCTTTTGGGGGTTTTTTTTTTGCCAAGTTTTGTACAATTAAATTCTAAGGGTCTTTTTTTTTACCATTTTGTTTTTGATTTTCAGCTGAACCCCAAATTTGGGGAAAAGGGTTAAAAAAAAAGGGATTTGACATGTGGTGGGGGGTTTTGTAGGGGGGGGAAAAAAGGGTGGTTTTGGGTTTTGGGGTTTTTTTTTGGCATACGGAAAACTGGCCCTTTTTTTTAAATTTATTATTTTAAAAAAAAAATCTTCTATATTCAAAATTAAAGGAAAAAAGTTTTTATGTGCTTTTAAAAAAAAATCCAAGGGGGTTTTACCCAAGAATTTTGTAGGTTTTTTTTGTCAATTTTGTTTTTTGCATTACCCACCAGCACATTTTTTGGGGCCCCCCTTTTTCCAAAAAAGGAGAACGGTTTTTAAAATTGTGTGGTTCTTTGTGTCCCAGTATCTGGGGTTTCCCCAGGGTAGGGGGGTCCCCTTTAAGTGGAGTTGCTTAAAAGCAGTTTGGGCCTTAAGGGGAAAATTTTTTTTGGGGGGAGGGGGGGGGGGGGGTTTTTTGGGGGGTGGGGGGGGGGGGGGGGGGGTGTTTGTTTTTGGGGTTGTTTTTTTGGGGGGGTTTGGGGGTGAATTGCCCTTAGGGGGGTTTGTTTTTCCCCTCTTATTGATGATTTTGACATGGTCACAGCCTCCCGGGCCTTTGTTTTGGGTTTGGTTTTTTGCATTTTTTTGCTTACACATTTTGTTGTTGGGTTGTCCTTGTTTTTTTTTTTTCCAAATTTGTTTTCACAATTTTTTTTAAACTCTTATTTCCCCATTTTACGGTAAAAAAATTTTTTTTTAACCCTATTAGTTTTTTATGTTGGGGTTGGGGCCAAACCAAAATTTGGCAAAAATTTGTTAGAAAGTTTAGTTTTCCCCAATTTGTGGAGGGTGGGTGTGTATTGGTGGTGGGTGTGGGTGGGGGGAGGGCAATTTGGGTTGTTGTATTTGCAACAGGGATTTCGACTTGTTTGGTTCTGTGGGGCGTATCTGTTTTCACAGGGGTGGTGTCCCCAAAAGTTTGGAGTTATTTTAAAAGCCCCACTGCCCAAAAGTTAAGTTATTGTGTGTGGGTTTGTTTATTTTTTACTTCATTTTTTTTTTTATTTTTATTTTATTTTGAGGTTTTGATGGTTTAAAAAAAAACCCATGTTTTTTTTTTTTTTTATTTTCGCCCCCAATTTTTGTATGTTTTTTAAAAAAATTTTGTTGTATTTTTTTACTGGCAAAAAAGGGGTTCCCCGGGGGGGGGGGGGGTGGGGGGGTTTTGGGGGGTTTGTTTGTATCCGCGGTTGTATTTTTAAATTTTTCTTTCGGGGGAGGGGGGTTTGGGGGAATTGCCCCCGGCGGGCCATTTTTGGGGGCCTTTTTGGGAAAGGGCCAAAACCCTTTTGGGCCCCGGGGGGGTTTTTGGGGGGGTTATTGGGGGGGGGCTTCAAATTTTTCTCAACTTTTAAAAAAACTTACTCCCATTTTTCCCCCTTTTTTTGCCCAAATTTAAAAATTGATGTTAAATCTGCCCCAATTTTAGCACAAATGTTAGAAGGGGGGGTTTTGGACGGGGGTTAGGGAGAGTGGGTTTGGGGGGGAAGGGGTGGGTTTTTTTTTGGGGTTTTTTGGGAATTGCTTAAAAAGAATCAGGGGGGGTTTTTGGGGGGGGGTTTCTTTTTTTTTTTTTTTTAAATTTGAGAATAAAGGGCTTAGTTTGGGTTTGCTTTTTTTTTTTATTCATCCGGCCGGTGAATCCCGGGTTTTGGGTTTTTTGTCTTTCCATTCCCCCCGCACACAAGGCTATTTTTCCAAAATAGCGAAACCAGACTTTAAGGGTGGACTGCCCTGGGTGCAGTTTCTGTTTTCCCCCAAAAATTTGGGGTTTTTCCCAACAGCTGTGGATTTTTTTTCAGCACCTGTTGGTTCCTGGGGGTTAAAGGTGGTTTGCGTGTTTATTAAATTTTCTTTATCTTTTTATTTATTTTTTTTATTTTTTATTTTTTAAGGTAGTTTTTTCAATTTTATGTTGTTCGATGGGAATGAGGGATTTTTTAATTTTTGTTCCCATGGTTAAGTGCTTGTTTTTTGCGTTGGGGTAAATTTTGGCGCCCCACCATAAAGTGTTTTTGTTTAAAAGCACTTTACCCAAATTTTTGCGTTTTTGGAGCCTTTAAAGGCAGGGGGGGGGTTTCAAGTTTTGGCTTTTTTTGGGGGGTTTTTGGGGTTGGATATTTTTTAACGGTAACTTTATTATTTTTAAGAAATTTCAAGGCTTTAAATTTTTTACCTTTTGCTTTTAAATGTTTTTTAAAAAAATTTCCCGACTCATTTTGAAAATTTGTTACTAAATAATTTAATTTTGCCCGTTTCTCTTTTTTGTCCCCCATCCTGAAGTCTATTATTTAATTTGTTAAAATTTGTTGACGTTTTGTCCGTTTTAAAATTCGGGTTTTTTGTATTTGATAGTTACTTTATTGGACATTTAATAACAAGGTCCAAAAATATAAATTGGACTTAATGTGCCCCTCCGCCCTAAATTTTGTGGTGGTGGTCAAAAATTGGTTGGGTTCCCTTTCCCAAAAGAAACCCAAAACTTTGGGCCCCATTTCCCGGTTTTCCCCTTTTTGGGGTGGGGGGGGTTTTCTTTTCCGGGGGGGGGCCTTGTTTTTTTTTGGGGTTAATTTTTGCCAAAAGGCCGGGCCCATCAGGGCCCCATGAGGGAATTCTGAACTTTTTGGGCGGGGGGGGTTGCTTTAGTTTCTTAAAGGGGTTTAAAACAGGGGGCCTCATTTTCCCTTTTCCCTTCTTTAAATTTTTTTCCTATTTGCAATGTTCACCCTTGTAGCATTTTTTTGCCCCTTTTTTTTTATTTTTAATCTTTTTAAATTTAGACGTTGAAACCTTTTTTGGGTTTTTTTCTGGGTTTTGTCCCGAATGAAAAAAAAATTTTTGTTTCAACCATGAAAAAAATCCAAAAATGTAAAATGTTTTTTGTTTTGTTGAAAAGAGTCTTTGAAATGAAAAGAGGGTTGAAAAAGGGAGAAATAGGTAAGGAGGGGGGGAAACGGGGGAATTAAAGTTGCCAGGTAAGTTAAAATTTCCTTTTGTGTGTGGAAATTTTTGGGGTGAAAGCTTGTTTGTGTGTGTTTGGAAAAATTCTGGTTCCTGATTTTAGCCTTGTTTTGGTTTGGGGGGTTTTTTTTTTTTGTTTTTTTTTTGGTTTTTTTTTTTTTTTTACGGTTGCCTGTTTTGCTGTAAAATTGTTTGTGTATTGGTTGTTTTTGTGTGTGTTGGGGGGGTTGTTTTTAAACAAAATTATTTTCTCTTTTATGAATTTTTTTTTTTTTTTCCCCGGGTCTTTTTTCTTTTGTTTACAGGCCTGGTGTACCCGGGGAACAGTTTGAAGAAAAATGTGGGATGATATTTAAAGTTTTTGTCTTTTGCATCTGCGGGTTTTGTGTGGGGGTTTGGTTTGGGCTTGATGTTTTTTTAGAAATTTGTTTTGGGGTTTTCCAAAGTGTTTTGTGTATTTTATCAGGGTTTGGGAAAGAAGAAGGATTGATTTATTTATGTGTGTTTTGGGGGGGGCAGGGGGTTTAGAAAAGGGGGTTTTTGTTTAATATTGCGTACATTGTTTCTGGTTTGGTTTTATGTGTGTTAAGTATCTTTTGTAAAGGGGTTGATATAGTGCTTTAACTTTATTTCTGGTTTGGGATTTAGGTGTGTTGGGTTTTCTGTTTTGAAGTGTTGATATATTGGTACTTTATTTCTGATTTTGATTTATGTGTTTTTAGATCGGGTTGGGAAGTGTTGATATATTGCTTTCCCTTTTTTTTCTGGTTTGATTTTTTTTGTTCAGTATCTGTGTGAAGTGGGGATATATTGCATGCTTTAAATTTTGACTTGATTTTTTTTGGGGTTCGGGATCTGTGTAAAGTTTTGGGATAAAATTGCATGATTTTTTTTTGGTTAAATTTTGTTTTCAGTGTTGGGTGAAGTTTTTGATATTTGGTACATTTTTTCTGGTTTTGTTTTTGTGTTCGTTTCTGTGTGAAGTGTTAAATATAGCCCCGTACTTTATTTCGGCTTGATTTTTGTGTTAGATCTGTGTGACAGAGCTTGCCCCCCAAAACGTGGAGTTTTTTTCAGTGCATCAGATTTTAACGCTTTGTGTGTGGGGGTTTGGTTGTGGAGGGGGGGGGGGGGGGGGGGGAAGGTTTAAATTTTGTTGGTTGTCTGTTTTTTCCCCTCTTTGTGTTGTTACATTGTAACAGCCTGTTTTCCCTTTTTAGTGTTCCCAGGGTTGTGATGTTTTGGCCTTGATACTTTCCCCCCCCTTTTTTTGATTTTTTTTTTATTATTTTTTTTTTTTGTCTAATTTTTTAACAAATTTAAAATACAAACAGCTATCTTACTTTCTTTATTTTTTTTTTTTTAAAGTTGTTTAGCTTGCAGCTTATTTTGCCTGTATATTAGAACCCCTTTTTAAAATTGGGACATGTTTGAAAAAGTTTTTTTTTAAATTTGTGTGGGAAAATTACATGAGTGTAAAAAAAGGGAAAGGGGACAATTTATGTGTGTGTTGAAGGGTTGGGTTTTAAATTAGTGGTGCCCCACCACGAAATTTTGTCGTTAGCAAAAAAAACCCAATTTTGCGCTAGGGGCCTTTTAAAGGCAGGTGGGGGGCAAAGCTGTCATTTTGGTTTTTTTTTGGGATTTTAAAAATGATCTGTTTTTTTTTAAATTTTTTATAATAAAAATTTTCTGGCATAATTTTTTTTTCCCTTTTTTGGGCTTTTTAAATTTTGCTTTGAAAATACCAAAAGAAAATCATTCTGAAAAACCGGTTTAAAATTAAACTTTTTCCGTTTCTCATTTTTTTCCCAACCCTGCAGTCTTCATTTCAATTTTTTAATTTAATTTTTGCAAAAGGAATTTGTCCCGATTTTCAATTTTTTTTTTTGAATTTGATAAGCCTTTTTTGCACTTTAAATTTTCATGTCAAAATTTTTAAAATTGGTCAGGAGCAATCCGTTCATTATGTGGTGGGGCGTAAATTATTGCATGCATTTTTTTTGGGAACTTGTTTTGTGGGGTTCTAATATCGGTGCCTAAGACTTGGTACCAACGGGTTTGAGATGTTTTTCGCAGCACTTCAAAGGGAGTTTTTTTATTTGTGTGTGTTAGCGGGGGGGGGGGTGGTCATTTTTTCTGGTTATTTTTTATTTTTTCCTCTTTGCTGATGTTGACTTTGGTACAAAACCTGCCTTAAGATAGTGTTCCCTTTGGTTTTTTAATGTATTGCCATGATGAACCCGCCCTTGTTGATTTTTTGGGTTTTTTTGTTTTTTTTTTTTCAAATTTTTTTAAACAATTTTTTTAAAAGGTTTTTCCACAGTTTTTTTTTCCTTTTCTAATTTTCCTTTTTTTTTTATGATGTTTAGCTGCAAACCCATCTTTGCTATATGTTAGAATTTCTCTTTTAAAATTGGCATGTTTTTAATTATTTTTTGTGTGCCGGTTTTTGAATTTAAATATAAATTTTTTCTAACCATAAAAACAAAGAGTTGATAAAGTTTGTGGGGTGTTGACGATTTGCACTGCCCAAATGGGGGTTTAAGATGGAGAAATAGGTATGGGGAATGGGGAAAAAAGGAAAGAAGCCCGTAAGTGACAATTCCTTTGGGGTGTGGACCCTGTTTTGTGTTTTGCTTGTTTCAGTTGTGTTATTTTTGGGGTGTTTCTGATGTTTCATTGGTTGTGTGTATTTGTTTTTGGGTTTCTGGTGTACCCCTTTTTTCTATGTTTGATATTTTGTGTTTTGATGGGACTTGTTTCAGTGTTTTTATTTAAGTGTGTATCTGATGTCAGTTTCTGTAGTGCAGAGTGGGGGTGAACACTCTCTGGGGGAAAGGGAAAGATGGATGTTCCCGGGGTTTTTACCCTTTTCCCGGAAGGAAGCATCAACGTACATTTTTATCCTTTCAGGTACAAAACTCTTTGGGATTTACCTAAAAAATCATTTAAAGTTGTTTTGAGAAAGTCCTTTTAAAGTTTTTGAAAAACAGAAAATGGGTTTTAATGTTTTGTTTTAAAATTTGAAACTGAAAAATTTGAGCTGCAATTTTTAATACAAGTGATTAAGGGTCAGAATTTTTTTTTAAATTTCCCAAAGGGTTGTAAATTTATATCACTCTTATTTTCACACTCAAAAAATGCTTAAAACACACACACACACAAAACAACACAACACACACACACAAAACACCTCAAAATCAAAAAAAACACACACACACTCCAAAACACAAACCCCACACACTCACTCACTCACCCCACTCACTCATCATCTCTCACTCACTCACTAAATCCTCACTCAATTCACTCACTCACCCCATCACTCACTCACTCTCTTTTACCTCTCTCTCTCACTCTCTCTCTCTCTTCTCTTCTCTCTCTCTCTCCTCTCTCTCTTCTCTCTCTTTTCTCTCTCTCTCTCTCTCTTTTTTCCCCTCCACACCACACCCCACCCCACCCCACACACCAAAACAAAACCACTCAACCACCACAAACCCTCCCGAGAGGCACCGGGGGTTTTAATGGGGATTTTAAGTTTTTTTCCTCCCAAATTAAATTTAGTGATCCCCCCCCCCCCCCCCCCCCCCCCCCCTTGTTTGCCATTGGGAAAATTTACAGAATTGACAAAATGCACACATATGTTGACTGGATGTAAAAAAGAGGGGCCATGAGACTTTTTGATATTATCATCAAAAAAAAACAACCCAAAAAAAGGGGAAAAAAAAAATTTAAAAAAACTGAAATATGCAAAGGGAAAAGCAAAATCCCTTATTCCCTGAAATTTTAAAATAATTTCTTAAAAAATACACTGATCCCAAAATTGAGACTCTATATTTCAAATCCAAATTTTTATATGTTAAAAAGAACAAAATGGGAAAACCCCTTTTAAAGACATTGAAAAAAAAAAAAACCAGTTCAAAAGGTTTTAGTTTTAAAAAGATTTTCAACCAATTATACTTTCTCTTTTCTCCCTGTCTCTGTCTCTCTCTCCATTTTCCCCCTTTCTTTCTTTCTTCCTTTTTAAAATTTAAACCCATCATGTTTAAAAAACCCTTTTGCTTTTTTAGAAGGGGTTGGCATGTTGGTTTGGGGGGAACAAATTTACAAAAAATTACAAAAAAAGCATACCAATTTTTGGGCTGGATATGAAAAATAAAAAAACCCCATTTAGTGCTTATTCCTTATTCTCTAAATTGAACAATGAATAATAATAATAAAAAATAATAATAAAATAAAAATAATAAAAAATAATTTAAAAAAAACCGTGTATATTGTTAATATATATATATATATATCTATATTTAAAAATATTATATATATATTTTTATAATATATTATATATATTTTTTAATATATTTTAAATGATTTTTTTGCCAACGCAAAAAAACAACAAATTACACCCCAAAAAAAGCTAAAAAAAATTTTCTTCTATAATTTTATTTGGGATTTGATTTCAAAAATTTAAAAAACATCTCTCTCCACATTTTTTTCTTCTCCCCGGGTTTTATTGAATTGTACGGGAAAAAATATGCCCTGGCCAATCCATGCCCTTCAGTTTTTCCTTTAGCTTTGTTTTTTTAACCCAAAAAATCATGTTGCTTTTTTTAGGTACAACTGGGCTTTTGGGCCATTTGTTTTTAAAAAAGGGGGATGAGAGGGGGAGATGGAAAACCCCAACATTTATCACAGTTGAAGTTGTGTTTTCTGTGTGTCTGAAAGGGGAAAGCAAGAATTCCATTCCGCTTTTTTGGGTAAGGTCACAAAACTTAAAAAAATTTTTTTAGACGATTTTGACAGATTATTCCATAAATTTTGGGTGTGGGCCTTAGGTAGGTCACATCAAACAACATTAAACATCCCCCTTTCTATGGGGGTTTTTTTTTTTTTTTTGGGGAAAAAAATACAAAAAGTAAATGTTTCATGGCAAAAAGGCATAGAATTTTTATGCTACGGTTTTGGATAACGTTTAGGGGGGAAATTTACGTTTTGGTGATAGTTCAAAAGTTTTTTTAGCTTAATGTTGTGTTAGTTTTTGTTGTTTTTTTTAATTGTTGTGATAGTTAAATTTGTTGTGATAGCTCAGTTTTGTTATTTTAATGTTGTGATAGTTCGGGGTTGTTTTTTTAAAATTTTGGGTGATATTTCATTTGTGAAAATTTTTTGCTGTGATAGTCGAAAACTAAAAAAAGGGGTTTTTTGTCTCTTTTTCTTTTCCGTGTGCGGGTTTAATGTCCATAATGGAAAAGGACCCAGGCATTGGCAGCCCCGGCCCCAAAAAAGCTAAATTTTTTCATTTTTTTTTGGCTCCATACATTTTTAAAAGGGACGGAGGTTGGGGCAGTGTTTTTGCTGTGTGTAGTGTAGTTTTAGAAATTGTGGTGTACTTTTTGTGTTGTTTACCCCCATCCTCCATCCCCCTTTTCTGTTGAAAAAAAAATTTTAAAAACAATCCCCATTAAAACCCACAAACCCAACCACCCCCCTTTGCCTTCATTTTGTTTGTATCAATAAAAAATCAGGGGGGAAAACTTTTTTTTTAAAGTTTCCTTTTAAAAGGGGGTTCATGCACACACATTTAACCGCATTTTTGTGTTTTTTTAAATGTTTTGTGTGGTGTGGTTTTGTGTGTGTTGTGTGTGTGTGAAAAGAGGGAGAGAGAATTTTGGGGACGAGAGAGAGGAGGAGGGAAGGGGAGAGAGAGAGAGGGTGAAAAGGAAAATTCAGGAGTTAAAACCTAAACGTGGATTTTCCTAAAAATCGCCTAATCAAAAGTGCCCAATTTAATACCAAATCCATCACAACCAACTTTTAATTCTATGCTATTCTTAAAGTGCCGGTATCCAGAGGTGCTGTATTTCAAAAGTGGGAATTGGAAAAAAAGGGGGGGTTTTTTGGGGTTCTTTTTTTTCCCCCTTTTTGTTAGGGGCTCCATTTGGTGGGGATTTTTTTATCTTAAAGGGTTTTCCCGCCCTCCAGAAATTTTTGCTGCATTCCAACTTCAGGGATTTTGTCGAAGTTTGTTCCCAGTGTAAAATATTCCTGTGTGTGTCTGTTTTTACTTTTTTGTCAAATGTTCATCCCCCGCACACTATGTCTACTCTTCCCAAAAATTTTTAGGGAAAAACATTTTTTAATTTGTGGGGGGCAACTGTCTGAAATGTGTTTGGACACGGGGGTTTTGGTGTTTTGGCTCAATGGGGAAAGGCTTTTGGGGGAAATTGGAGTCTCAACTGAAGGGTTAACCCCCAGGGGCAATCCCCGGGAAACAGGCTTTTGGGCTGTTTTCTCTTTGGGGGGGGCTGTAACCTGCGTCAGATCCCCAGTTGAAACTTCGGGTTTCCCCTACCCTCCCCCCCAAACCCCGGGGGCCCTCCCCGCCCTGCCCTGCCCGGGCCCCCTGCCCTGCCCCCCAAAGTGGGTGTGGCAGGGGTTTGTTTTGTGGGATTTTTTTATTTTTTTTTTTGGGTTTTTTTTATTGCCCACCCCTATAGTCATGGCAGTTTTTCTCTGTTTTGAAACCCTGGGCTTTTTCCCCAACGGGGAAACCCCAAAAGGGAAAATTTTTTAAACCGGGGCGGATTTTAAAAAATTTTTCACCGGGTTTTTATTTTTTTTTATTCTTTTTAAAGTGATAGGTTTCCCAAAATTTTAGGGACATAAATTGAAGTTTTATAATAAAAATTTTCCTGAAAATTACTGGGCTTTCTAAAATAAAAAAACCCCCAAAAGCCCCAAAACATAGGGGAAAATTTTGGTTTAAATAAAAAAAGGGTTTTTTAAACATAAAAAAGGAAAAATTTATCCAAAAATACTGATTTTTTTTTATGATCATGTCAAAAAACATCCAAAATGCAAATCTTTAAACAAAAACATTCATCATCACTTTGGGAAGGGCAGATTTTTTACATAAAAAAAACATCAAATTATTGTTCAATTTTTTCTTTTAAAAAAATTTTTGCTTTTGTTTTGGGGCCAAGGGTGCAAAAAAACACCCTGCAACACAAAACCCCAACACCTCCCTTCTGTTATGATCACCGCGGGCCCCAAAACAAAAACTTTAAAAACACACACATAAACCACAAAAAACCCGCACGAAACAAAAACGCATCCCCACACCCCCCAACCCATTTTTAACTTAACAGGGACATTCCCCACTTTTTTCCCCAAACCACACCAAAAACACTACCCCGGGCACCACCCACACGAAGCCCTTTCGGACGAGATAAACCGGGGGCCCCCTTGTCCCCGAACGCAGCAAAAAACATTTTGGGGGTTTTAAAACTTTAACCCGGGGGGTTCCCGTTTTTTGGGAAATTATTGGGCCCATTTTTGTGGGGGATTGGGAACAGATGACATTTACAAAACCCTGTTTTACACAGGGGGAAACGGGGTTGTAAAAAGAACATGGGGTGTTTTATTTCCATTATCCTCGATTTTAAAAATTTTAAATTTTAACAAAAAAAAATTTTTTAATTAAAACCCCCACCAAAGTGTTTTTGGGGGGGTTGTGTGGGTGGTGCCCCGGGTTTTCAAAGGGTATCTTCCAGGGGGGTTTTTTAACACTAGCACACTGCCCACTCCACTCCGGGATCCCCCTGAAGTTGGGAAATTAAGACTTTTTAAACCGTTTGTTCCGTGTGTGAACGAAACGCAGAAAACCTTCCCGGTACACTTTAAAAACCGGTTTTGGTTTTTTTTGGGAAGAGTAGGCCACTGGGGGTTGGGGGGTTTTCCGTTTTGTTGGAAAGATGAAAAAATTTAAAACAAAAATCCCCAAAAACAGGGGTTTACTAGTTTGAAAAATTGGCCCTTTTGAATTTTTTTAAGGCCCTTTAAAATTATCCGAAAATATCAGTTTTAAAAATTTTAAAAAAAAAACAAAACAAAAAAAAAAAAAACAAAAAAAACCAAAAAACCACAAAAAGCCCGGGAGGGACCCAGAAAACAAAAGAAACACAGTTAAGTTTTCACACACGAAACCTTTCCAAAATTTTTTGCGGCATTTGCGCAAAAACCCTTTTCCACCTTTTAATACACAAAAACAGGGACGGCCCTAAAAGGGGGTGGGGGGGCGAAACGCAAAAACATCCCAACCCCAAAGTTTTCCCCGCACGCGCCCCGCATGCAAAAACATACACCTTGCCCACCCGCAGGCATGCGAAACCCTTCCCCACACACACCCACGAAACGCACGCACGCTCGAAAAACCCCCACCCACACAAAACAAGTCCTTCCGTAAGACTAAAAAAAAGGGGGCCCCCTTGTCCCGAAACCGCAACCAGCCCATTTGCTTTAGACTTTAAAATCCTGTTCCACTTTTGCGGGGCCATTGTTTTGGTCGGTGGGAAAAGATGCCCATGATTTAAAAAACCCCTTGGGTTTTTCTTTTGGTTAAAAAGTTACATTTTGTGCTTTTTTCCCTTTTAATTTCCTTTGATATAACGAAATAAATAAATAAAAAAAAATAAACCACACACACCACACACCCCAAACCCCCACCATTACACCCAAAACACACCCCAATTTTGGCAAAACACGCGCGCACACCCCACACACATCAACCAAGCACGTTCAGTTTTTTTGCAAAAGCCTGGGGAAAAGGCGAAAAGGGGAAAAGGGAGAAAACCCTGGGGGAAAACCCTGTCAGCCCCTGTGCTGTTGAAATGTGAGGTTTTAAAATGCAGAAAAGTTTTTGTTCTGGTTTGGGTTGTTGGATTTTTTACAAACAGATTCGGGTCCTAATTAAGAAGGGTTTTTTATTTTTGCATTGAATGACATTCTTTGTTTTTGAGCATGGAATATTAGTTTTTTGGTTTAAAATGTTAAGGGCCGGGTGATTTGCATAATGTTTGCCCTTGTTTTGGATTTCCCGGGAAAAGTATTTTAAAAATATTTTTAAAGAGGTTTTAAAAGTCCCGGGGAAATCGTTTTTGTTTTTCCTATAAAATTTTGGGAATCTGTAAAGACGCGTTGTTGTAATTTAAGTTTTTTGTGTGTTTTTCCCCCAATTTTCCCGGGGAAAGGGTTTTCTGGCAGCAAGGGTTTCTGGAGAAGGCAATTAGAAGGGGCCCTGGACTGTTTAAATACAAGGGGGGGTTTATCCCCTCGAGGGGGGAGGGAGTATTTCGGGGAAAAAGGGTGATATGAAAAGAGGAGAGGGGGGGGTTTTCCCACAGGGGGGGGAAAAAAATGTTTAGCGGGCATTTAAGAAGGGGCCTGGACGGATATATATACAAGGGGCTGCCTTCGCAGGGGCAGGAGGAAAAGGGGGCCCCCACGGCCCGAACCCCCTAGTGACGAGCAGGGGGA
>JASPKP010004625.1:0-17294 GCA_030674155.1 Stramonita haemastoma | reverse complement strand
TGTGTGGCGCCGGATTTGTGGCGACTTCGACGCAATCAAGAGCTGAGAAAGCTTGTTTGTGGCAAGTAAATCTGGTACTGTGTACGCATCGAAAACCAAGCAGGGCGCACAATAATAATGACAATATACAGCAATATGATGCACCACAACAAACTGCAGGGTCCCGTCATATGCGCGCACACAAACAAACGCACTGACAAACACCAGTTCCCGCGCTCTTCGCGCATGCATACCCATCCCCCTGCCAAAAAGATGCCTTTTGGGGCAAAGACGGGCCCCAAAGAGCCGTATTCAGGCCCGTCCTGCCAGACTTTTTCATGGTTACAGACCCCAAGGCACACAGGACAATATGGCACCGGATGCATACTCGCTCCCCTAACCATCTTCGACGTGTGTGGCGCCGGACTTCCGGCGACACCGACGCCCTCAAGAGCTGAGAAATCTAGTTTGTGGAAGGAAATCTGGTACAGTGTACGCACCGCAAAACCAAGCAGGGCGCACAATAATAATGACAATATACAGCAATATGATGCACCACAGCAAACTGCAGGGTCCCCGCCACATGCGCGCACAAGAACACACGCACTGACAAACACCAGCGCGCGCGCTCGTGCGCGCATGCATACCCACCCCCCTGCCAAAAAGGTGCCGTTTGGGGCGAAGACGGGCCCCAAAGATCCGTATGCCAATTGATCTGTCAACTCCTACAATTTTTTTAGTATTCTTACTAAATATTGACTACAAATGATATGTAGTCACATTTTGAAAATAGGGGGGGGGGGGTAGATGAAATTGAGAAGAAAAAAGAAGCGGTGAGGGTGAACTCAAAGAGATTGGAAAAAAGAAAGAAAAGTAAAACATTCTTTTAACAAAGGGCTGGGCCATGCAGCATCTTGTAGGCTATAGAGTGGCGGCAGGAAACATGTTTGGTGTTTTCACCGATTTTGAAAGTATGGAAAAATGCAGTGTGCTTGTTTTGGGGGGTTGAGGCCAGGTAGTGATAAGAAAGTTGGAAATGATCAAATGAGGATTGCTTGTGTTCCTGCTGTGTTGACCCGGGGCATGCATAGTGTGGTGAGGCAGCTAGCAGATGAGGAAGGACTTGAGGGGGTACAGTGTTTGTTGAAAATAAAGTTCAAGCATACCAAATTTGTTCGTCTCATCCACAGTTTTGATTCGGGGGCTAGTCTTTCACAAATAGTTTGGGGTTTTTTGTTTTGTTTTGTTTCTTTGGATGGCTTAGTACGTGCAGTACAAATGCAAGAGTGAGATATGAAAATAGAAGGAAACATGCCAGAATCTAAGTGTTGTGTGCAACCTTCGTGCCCAATTCACAATTCAATTCACAATAGTTTATTCCCATTAACTCTTTTGAGCTGTAGAGAAACAAAAGAAAAAAGCATGCATATCAATAAATGAATGACGGGTATAATGAGGTATAAAGAGGAAGAGCAAAACAAAAGTACACAAGAGACAATATTGATGAAAATGAAATAGACATGGTTGTATACTGTTATGGCTGATGGGCTCTCTATAGATGGCAAATTATTCAGGTACTTTCTGGTGTACTGGTACTTGAAGTGGTAAGAGAGTTAACAACAAAAAAGTTGCATAACTAATTAGAAAATTAGTCAATAACTGGATAAAGCATCAACATCATTAATCCGGCTATATGAAGAAGGGGCAAGGAACAGAGTCAAAACAATAATAATACAATCATTCAAAGATGAGGGGGGGGGGGGGGGGGGGGAATTATCACATCATCACCAATCTACAAAGGATAACTGCACTCTACTAGACAGAGTCATATGGAGTTGTTTCCCTTATACCTGACCAAGAAGCTAGTTTACACCTTTACAATTCACAATGTTTCATTCCTGTTGACTCCTCTGAGCTACAGAGAAACAAAGAGTAGACATATCTGGGAATTAATGATGGCTATCAAGAGGAGAGAGTGAAACATAAGTGCACAAAGGACAATACTACTACTACTACTACTTAGTCTATATCCACCCCAAAGCAAAAGTGGCCAGAGCAACGGAATACATCTTAGATCACCTCCATGTGCTTGATTCTTTATCCCCTGATGCCCCAAAGTTTATCCTGGGTGATTTTAATAGTTGTTTTCTTAGTAAAACATTGAAGAACTATGAACAGTACGTGACCTGCCCCACGCGCCGTAATAAGATTCTGTATTTGTGCTATGGGACTGTAGCAGGCGCGTATAAATCATTGCCTTTGCCTCCCTGGGATCATCCGACCACAACTGCATTTTACTAGCACCCATGTACCAGTCAGTGTTTCAGCACCTCCAGCCCATAGTCAAGACCACAAAGAAATGGACTGCTGATAGTATAGCTACATTGCAAGGCTGCTTTGATTGCACTGACTGGGATATGTTTTATAACGTGTGTTCTGATCTGAATGAGCTTACTGATGTTGTTTCTAGTTATTATATCATTTTGTGTCAGTTGTGTTATTCCAACAAAGGAGATAACTATTTACCCCAATAACAAGCCTTGGGTTACGAAAGACCTGAAACGGGTATTTAACAAAATGAAAGTAGTATTTTATACAGGTACAGAAGAACAAAAGAAACAAATAAATAAAGAAGTCAAAGTGCTATTTCACAGGCGAGACGGGAGTATAAATGTAAGATAGAAAATAAGTTTGCTGGGAACAATTTTCGGGCTGCATGGCAGGGCATCAAAAATATGTCAGCAGTAAACATGACAGCTGCACCACATAGATCAAAGATCAGTCTGCAGGGGGTATGCGATAACAACTTACCTGACCATTTAAACGCATTTTTCACTCGCTTTGAAAAGCATGATTTTTGAGAGGAAATAAATGGCCTGAAAGAATCTCTGCTTTTTGAGAATGGCGTCATTGTTGATGAAGAGGTTATCTGCAAGCACTTCAAGGCAATTAAACATTAACAAATCTCCTGGGCCAGATGGTATATGCGGTAGAACCCTTAAGTTCTGTGCCACTGAGCTTGCAAGTGTCTTTCAGCACCTGTTCCAGACCTCGCTGGACACTTGCCAGATACCAGTTATTTGGAAGACTTCCAATATTATACCTCTTCCAAAGAAACCCAATCCTACTCGGCCTAATGATTTCAGACCTGTAGCTCTCACATCACTGGTGATGAAAACATTAGAAAAGATCATAAAATCTCTCATTCTTTCTGTTACAGAGAAAATTCTTGACCCATTACAATTTGCGTACAGATCTAGAAGGGGTGTCGAAGATGCCAAATTATTCATTTTGAACAAGCTGTACAGTCACTTGGAAACACCTGATTCTCATGCCAGAATATTGTTTGCTGACTTTAGCTCAGCTTTCAATACAATGCAGCCTCATATTCTGGTTAACAAAATACTTTCAAAATTTGATGTAGACAATCAACTTATACGTTGGCTGATTGAATTTTTAACTGACAGGCCACAGCGTGTTTTTGCCAACAAATACCTTCATCTGTTAGATATACCTACACTGGTTCCCCACAGGGCTGCGTCCTCTCGCCACTTCTTTACATTCTATACACAGATGATTGTAGAAGCAGCCATGAAAACTCATTTCTAGTAAAATTTGCGGACGACAGTGCTCTTCTGTCTCTCTTATCTGGATCAGTCCTAGACCATGGTCCAGCCCTTACCGAGTTCGTAGATTGGTGTGATGAGGCCTATCTGGAGCTAAATGTTTCTAAAACTAAAGACCTTCCTATTGATTTCAGAAGATCGGAGCACACTTCTGAGAATACCATCATCCATAGTGAAGAAGTTGAAAACGTTTTGAAATACAAATATCTGGGAACTGTTTTTGACCACAAGCTAAATTGGGATGCTAACACTGACGCCATTGTCAAAAAGGGGCAACAACGTGTGTATTTTCTGAGGGAGCTTCACTCATTTTTTGTCGACAAAAAGATTCTTTCTTTGTTCTACAAGTCTTATAGAGAGAGCGTTTTAAGTTTTGCTTTTATTTGCTGGTACAATAACCTTAGCATTAGGAACAAGAATGGTCTTCAGAGAATTGTGAGAATCTGCTCTAAAATTATCGGAGAAGAACAAAGAGACCTCAGGTCGTTTTGTAATCAGCAGCTTGTACGCAAAGCAACGGCCATTTTGGCCGATTCCTCCCACGCTCTGTTTTCAGAATTTCAATTGTTGCCTTCAGGACGTCATTTTCAATGCCACAACAGCAAAACAAACAGAAAAAGGAATTCCTTTGTGCCAGTAGCTATCCGAGTTCTAAACTCATAATAACACTGACTGAGGTTGTTTGTTTGTTTTTTTGTTTGTTTGTTTGTTTGTTTGCTCTTGTGTGTGTGTGTGTGTGTGTGTGTGTGTGTGGTGTGTGTGTGTGTGTGTGTGTGTGTGTGTGTGTGTGTGTGTGTGTGTAAACTTCTCTGAATTACCTGCCACTGTTATGTATGTAGCCAATGCATACAGGCGTGCACATACATGCATATGTACCCATAAAATAAGTATGTCTTATTTTGGCTTTATTGATTTTTTTTTTTAATTGCTTGTAAATTCACATGTCTTTCTACCAATTATGTGCGTGTGGGGGGGGGGGGGGGGGGGGGGGGGGACGGGGGTGTGTGGATGGTGTGTATCGATAGGGGGGGGGGGAGCGTGTGTGTATGTGTGAGTGTGGGGGCGGGTGGGTGTGGATTGTATGGGGAGGGGGGGGAGCGTGTGTGTGTGTGTGTGTGTGTGTGTGTGTGTGTGTATGCGTGTGCGTGCATGCATGTATATGTGAGGGTGTGAACGCGTGCGTATAATGTGTAAATAATGGTGATCATATGTCTTTTCTAGTCAATGGTTTTTAAGAACATTGTATCTAAACATTGGTTGTGTGTTGTATGCGTGTGTTTGCGTGTGTGCAAGCGCGCACGCGTAGAGTGTGAGTGTTTGTGACATTTTATTTGAAGTTATATAATGTTTGAACAAATAAGAAATGTAGCTACTTCGTGTGTTTGATTATGATTTGTATTAATATGCCTGTCAGTATTGTAATTGCCCTTCAGGGATGATTAAAGTGTTTTTGACTTGACTTGACTTGACTTTGACTTGACTACTACTACTACTACTACTACTACTACTACTACTACTACTACTACTACTACTACTACTACTATCTATTACTACTACTACTGATAATAATAGATCAAATACACATTAAGAATAATACAATCATTTAGGAACAGAGAGAGAGAGAGAGAGGGGAGAGAGGAGAGAGAGAGAGAGAGAGAGAGAGAGAGAGAGAGAGAGAGAGAGAGAGAGAGAGATATCCCGTCTCCTTCTCCCCCTTCTCTTTCTCCCTCCCTCTGTGTCAGTATGTGTGTGTTTGATTTGATTTGATTTTAATTCATTCTTTTATATCAAGGATAATGGAATAAGCACCTTTGTGCTTTTTTACATCCAGTCCCCGTGTGTATGCAGTTTTGTAAATGTCATCTGTTCCCACCACGATGGCTACTCGTGTGCTTTTTTCCACGATGGCCTACTCACGAAAAGCGGAACAGGATTTAACGTGTGCGCAAGATGTTCTGCGTGTGTTCGCACACGTGTGTGTGTATGTGTGTGTGTGTGTGTGTGTGTGTGTGTGTGTGTGTGTGTGTGTGTGTGTGTGTGCAAATGTTTTTACATGTATAAAATGTTTTTACGTGTATCTTATCATTGTGTAAATGTAATTGATTTTAAAGAAAGAAGAAAAAAATGTATCATCTTATTCTCTCGTATAACAAACATCTTTTACCTTATGATCTTTTTTTCTTTTTTCTTTTTAATATGTATAACTAGAAAGATAAAGAGTGTTAGTGATGATATTATTGGTCAACTGAAAACTGTACGCAACATTATCTGGCTTAACATTTACTGTGTAGTCTCCTCCCTCCCCCCCCCCCCCCCCCCCCCCCCCTCTCTCTCTCTCTCTCTCTCTCTCTCTGGGGGAACACTTCCGGCAGTTGAGATGTAAACAGCTATTGACTGAAGCTCCGGATTAAATGTAAATTCTACGTTCCTGTGCCTTTGCCTGAGTCAGTGAAAAGACTGGAGGACATCATGCCAGAGGTGGCTTTCAGTATCAGGGCCGTGTGTGGCTGCTTTGCGGCCACCTTCATCGCATTTATGTCTCAACGTGCAATGCTGAGAAAAGCATTGTGCATTCCGACATTGAAGTTGGGCAGGCTGCATGACGGTGCTACTACGGTATGTTTGCTCCTCACCAATTTATACCTAGGCGTTTTTCTGCATCGATGTGGCGATGTGGAGCTGAACCCTGGACCTGGACCTAAGGGAAGGAAGGACAGTCTCCGTCAAACCCAGCTGAATTCTGGTGCTGGTTCCGCTTCATCGTCTCCTAAAAGCACAAGTCAGGAGCCTACGCTGAAAGAGGTCGTAGCAAACCTGCAGGAGCTGACCTCCATGTTCAATGAACAAAAGGAAGAGGTGAGACAAGTCAAAGAGGCATGTTCTGGCATTTTGAATGAAATGGCATCCTTGAAAGAGAACGTTAAAGAACTGAAACAAGAAAACCAAAGACTGAAAGATGAAAACCAAAAGTTGTGTGTAAAAGTGGAAAAGCTAGAACTCAAGACTGATGACTTGGAGGGACATTGTAAAAGAAACAACATCCTTTTCTATAACATACCGAGACAGGACAATAAAACAAATGACAAATGTAAAGGACTGATCAAAGACTTACTGACTGACAAACTAGGACTGAGTAGAGACATGGCATTCGACAGGATTCACCGACTTAACAGGAACCCTAACTCACCTAACATAGGGAAATGTACATTCTACAGGGATAAAGATATGATTATGAAGGCTAAACACAAACTCCATGGAAGCAATGTTGTCATTGGAGAAGACTTTACCCCACGTGTCCGTGATGTTAGGAGGAAACTTGTTCCACATTTAAAGGATGCTAGAAGAGATGGAAAAAGAGCATTTATGGTCTATGACCATTTGATCATTGATGGCAAGAAATTCTATCTGGAGGAAGGTCCATTCTGACAAGTATGGCTTAGCACTCTGGCTGTCCTACTTCAAAGTCAAGCCCATGCTACATTACCAGTCTCTGTGCTGTGTTTTTCCTGGCTTTTTTGCTTATTGGTAAAAGGGAGCAAATGAAAGCCAGGCACCGCCCACACTAAATTTTACCCCCTCTCCTTCACGTGCAAACTGCACTGAAGTTTGTCTTAGGCTTATAATACAGGCTGCTGACACTGTAATCGTGTCAGCGTTGCCAGCTGACATCAGTGCTCGTGTAAACCGTGTGAAGCAACTTCTCTTTTCTCTTTTTTAGCTATCAAAGTTCAAGGGCAACATTAAAAAATGATATATGAAAAAAACAAATTGGTTTTGATTATGATAGGGCTAATATGTGTTAGAGAGAGAGAGAGAGAGAGAGAGAGAGAGAGAGAGAGAGAGAGAGAGAGAGAGAGAGAGAGAGAGAGAGAGAGAGAGAGAGAGAAACCAACAACTAAACCCATGTTGTGCTTACTGTCGGCATTGGAATGTCAATTTATTGGTGTCAGAGATAAATGACAAAAAACATGTTTGTTACATGATGATGTTTGTTACCAGATTCTGTATGGAAATTTTTGTTGGAAATTTACGATTGAATATGTTTTCCTGTTATTTTTCTTACAACTACAGTGAATTATAAACCAGCTCTCTTTCCTATTCAATGAAAAAGGTCCAGGAGGATGATTTGTTGGATCAAGAAGGAACTATTGGAGTTCATTAAAAAAACAAAACAAAAAAAAACATCATCGAAACATTCTCATTATCATGCTCAATACATCGAAAAGGTCATTTAGCTTTGGCATAGGATATATTGTGTATTTGTGTTTACCTACTATCAGAAAACTCATCATTTTGACAATGATAGTGGTGTGATTGTGTCTGAAATAGTGTTGGGATGAGATTTAAGAGTTTTCAGATGTACATGTATTGTTGAGTATTACAGATAAAGATTCTCATTGTTTTAGTATTACAAGTATGTCATATTCTGGTTATACATGCCCCGAGGATTATGTAAAAAACAAGTTTGGCAAATATATGATAAACACGTGTGTCAAGCTGAATACATAATGGTATTCTAATTTGGTAAATGTGTTGGTCGTTTTATGCATATCAGATACAGGTAAAAGTGTAATGATTATGTTTTGTTATCTACTGAGTTGTATACAATTTATAGATTACATAATTGGAGTGAACACAATCAAAACATTTTCTGTTTTCTGGTTACTTGAACCATTTTGCTGTCAAAATATGTTGAGCTTTATGTTAATCTACATATTGAAAATGACATGTTTACAGATTAAGATTTGGAACACCTGGCCACTGTTTGGCTTTGAAACTGGCGCATTGTACCCCCTTCAGTAAGGGGCCATAGCCTATACTGAATAAACATTTCGAGTTCGAGTTCTCTCTCTCTCTGTCTCTGTCTCTGTCTCTCTGTCTCTCTGTCTCTGTCTCTGTCTCTGTCTCTCTCTCTCTCTCTTCTCTCTCTCTCTTTCTCTCTCTCTCTCTCTCTCTCTCTCTCTCTCTCTCTCTCTCTCTCTCTCTCTCTCTCTCTCTCTCTCGGTGGCTTCCCTTGCTTGGCTACCAGCAAGACGTGGTTTCAGAAGTGAGAAAAGAAATTTTCTATTTTCTACCAGAAAGACCTTCAGTATGCCGGTGACGGGACTACCAGCTTGTCTAGAAACGGTTTTGAACACCTTCCTGCAGGAAATGTCTCTCACATCATACAAAATCGACGGTACAGAGAATCAAACTGTTATTGTGTTGCGCCTGTCACCAGCCCACCGGCATCCTGCTACACACAGCCACAGTGACAGTGTTGGTAACAGTGTTGTGTTCCGTAAGAAAGGGCAGCGCAAATTGCTAGGGACAAAAGGAGAGTGGAGACACATAAGGTCAGTGTAATGAACAAACAACGTAAACAGTCTGTCTCCCCTTCGAATTTGTTTCTCCCAACGCCCCCAAGTTTATTTTATAACACTGAAAATGAAATTGCCATGGACACGTTCAAAGATGACACGCCCACTGGCCCTCCTCGCTGCGCTGCTAAATCCGCACGTGCAACACGGCAAGCCGTCTCCTCTCCGTCATGCATGCCTGATGTTGACCCAGTGTCAGTGACAGTGCAACCGCACGAGTTGGCGCTTGAGGACTGGAGTTGCGACTCTGACACTGACAAAGATATTGAGGATGAAGATGTCATGACTGTGAGCAGTGAGGCGCCAACAATACCGCCTGTGACACTGACGGAGCACAGCTCTACAGAAGATGCGACAGAGAACAGCCATAGCGCGGAACCACTGGAAACGAATGCCATCGATGAATCAGGAAACAGCACCACTGTGTCACGCGGGATGTTGATGGAACTTTTTCAACAATTTGCAGACTCAATGGACAGGGGCCTCCAGTCATTAAAGGAAGCAAATGAAGACGGAAATCTTCCGGACACGCCCAGTGACCAGCCAGCAGCACAACCACACCGCTAATGCCGCTCTGTGACAGTTCCTCGGTCCCTGCTACGACATCGGTTATCGCCAGTGACATCCACATAAAACTATTATAAACAATACCGCGTTTCGGTTACCAATCGCGAAGAATCGTTTATGTTGTACAGTGTTGAAATTTTGTTGTATCTTTCGATTTCGGTCCCCTCCCCCATCTACCCTTTGTGAATGGGTTGAAAAACCTAACGCAATAAATCTCTCTCTCTCTCTCTCTTTCTGTAAATAATAGGCTATGTAAATACTTTTATATGTATCTTATCATTGTGTAGTTGTAACTGATTTCAAAGAGTATATTTTTGATATTTTATTTTTCGTATCACATTTATCATATGGTATATTTTCTATATGTGCATAACTAGAAAGATAGATAGTATTAAGTGATGATATTATTGGTCAGTTGATAATTGTACGCAACACTACCTGGCTTAAAATGTACTGTGTACTCTCTCTCTCTCTCTCTCTCTCTCTCTCTCTCTCTCTCTCTCTCTCTCTCTCTCTCTCTCTCTCTTGGTGATCTCCCTTGGATATAGGCAGGGTGAAATTTTGCTGTGTACATTTTGTGCATAAATAACCAAATAAATCAGCACCATGCCAGTTGTCGGTTTGCCAACAACTCTGGAAGTGACATTGGGTGCCCTGCTACACGAACACAGCATCACCTCATGGAAGGTCTGTGGAGAAGGCGACCAAACGACCGTAGTTTTGCGACTGAGAGCAGGCTCAGGGGAAGGAAACATGGCGGGTCAACAAAGGCCCATGTTCTTCCGTAAAAAGCCACCCAGTCAGACCAACAGGGACAGAAGACGAAATGAGGAGAGGAGACAGGCAGAGGAGAGGAGACAGGCGGAGGAGAAGAGACAGACAGAGGAGAAGAGACAGACAGAGGAGAAGAGACAGACAGAGGAGAGGCAAGAGAATGAGGCAAGTGCATTATTTGATTCGGAAACTTCGCCAAAATTGTTTATGTCAACACCCCCCATCACCCAGTCTGTCTCACACATCAACACGCCCTTTTCTCCCAATGACACGCCGCCGCAACTGTTGCTTCCCGCACGTGATTATTGTGGAGCATCACGTGCTGTCACGGTGTTGGCAGCTGACACAGTGGCAGAACAACAAAGTGGAATTGACCTGGTTGACGTGGCTGTACCCGACGTGACGACGGAGGAGGACGACTGTGACAATTACTTAGATCAGCTTCGGGATGCAGGCTACAGTGGTGATACTATAAAGAACTATGTGGGGGAGTTGAGAAACAGATCCCTGCAGAGAAATCTCAGGAACGTTTCTAGAAATAACGACTTTCTTCATGTATATATCTCTGACGACACCCCTGACACTGTCTTATGTGAAAGTGAAGACATGGTCTTTCAGTTCACCTGGGAAAGTGACACTTACAACCCTGCAGATTTCTTTTGGCTTGCTAAAAGAAACATCAGACACATGACTCAGGAGGAAAAAGACATGTATTCTAAGCTGCAAATGTGGACACTTGCCGATCGCGAAAGATTTAAAGACAGAATTAGTGCCGGACTGGGTATCCTACATGTTATGATGGATGCTATAAGATTTTTTCTGGGTTAGATGTAACTATGGTTTCCTGTGTGTGCATGCGTGCGTGTGTGTGTATGAGTGTGTGTGTGTGTGTGTGTGCGCGTGCTTGCGTGTGCGTGTGTGTGTGTGCGTGGGCGCGAGTGTGTGTGCGTGGGAGAGAGAGAGAGACAGACAGACAGAGAAACAGAGCAGAGAGAGGGAGAGGGCAAAACAGGACGGTTACGCATATTGTGAGCTAGCTTTTTCACGTGCTTGAAAGTGCAGAGCCAAGGGCTAGATAGAACGTAAGGACATGGAAGCCTCGTTACAGACTTGTTTATAAAATACGATGTGTATATTTGTTGTGCCCTCCATCCCCCCTTTTTCCCAATTTGCAATAAGTCAAAGTATTACACAACAATTCGTCGTAATTTGATTGTAAACCACTTTACCATGTCGTGGAATCCATGCCATGCCGACCCTCTGGGTTGTAAAAATGATACATTTTTTGTTCTGAAAATGTGTGTTTTGTGCCCAGTCCCCTCCCCGCTGTCCCCTTGTGTATGGGCTTAAAAAGCTTGACACAATAAAATATTGTCATTGTCATTGTCATTGTCTCTCTCTCTCTCTCTCTCTCTCTCTCTCTCTCTCTCTCTCTCTCTCTCTCTCTCTCTCTCTCTCTCTCTCTCTCTCTCTCTCTCTTTACCTGTTGTCTAAACATGTTACCATCCATATTGAGAAATACTTTTTTTCACATTTTTGTACTATTTAATAATCATGTGCTGAATGTAGTTGATTTTTGTTGTTGTTGTTGTTGTTTTGAGGTGGTGTTTTTGTTTGTTTTTTGTTTGTTTGTTTGTTTGTTTTGTTTTGTTGCTTTGTCTTGTTTTTGTTTGGTTTCCTTATTCAAATCAAAATCATCATTGATTCTTACTTCATATTTCGTTTCTGAATGAGTGCCTTTTTATAACATTACCTTTAATATTGTATCTCTGTCTTATTTCTTACCTGTTGTTCTTTCTCCCCTTTTATCAAAATCTTACATTTTATGGGACTTATTTTGATGATAGATGGTGGTGGATTGATGTTTTCAGTCATTTAACGTCACCATGTTCTCATGTTTGATCTTTAATTATTGTGCCTTTTTTTGTTTTTGTTTTGTTTTGTTTTGTTTGTTTGTTGTTGTTGTTTTTTGTTTTTTTGTTTTTTATTGAAATCAGTGTCATCATTGATTCTTATTTTTATTTTCGTTCCTGAATGAGTGCCTTTTTATAACATTACCTTAATATTGTATCTCTGTCTCATTTCTTACCTGTTGTTTGATACTTGGTATGGTTAACTTGCTCTTGGTATTTGAATCACTATAATTGTTGTTTAGTTGAGGCTATCTTTTTATCTTGATGTTATCCCTGAAAAGGGCGGGGACTGGATGTAAAAAAGCACACGAGTGCTTATCTATTATCCTCGAATAAAAGAATTTTGCCTTGCCTTGCCTTGTCTCTCTCTTTTCATATTTGCCCTATTTAATAATCACGTGTGTGTGTGAATGTAATGGATTCTGTGTAAACTTTTTCATTAATAATCTTTACAAGTAAGCTCAATAACTATGTCCATCATGATTACCTTGTGTTCGGATACATGAATAATCTAAAATCCAGGCACATATTTCCTTTAAAATGAAGTTTATTGATGACATGCTCGCGAACCTGCGCACGCATGTGTGTATACATGTATGTGTATCTGTTTGCTTGGTTGTTGTTGTTTTTGTTGTTTTGTTTTACTTTAAAAAAAAAAATTATATATATATTTTTTTGTAGTTTTTGTTGTTTTGCTTTGAAATTTGTTTTTGTTTCTGTCTTTTTTTCATCTCCCCTCTTATGAAAATGTCATGATTTACATCATTTATTTTGTTGATATATTGTGTATCAATTCTTAGGATGTTTGTTCCTGTTTTTTTTCTAGTTTTGTTTGCTTGTTTTGGGGATTTTTTTTTTAACATAAAGTGTGAATGTAGAATGGATGATATTGTAACCTGATATAATTGCTTGACCTGTGAGTGTGTGTGTGTGTGTGTGTGTGTGTGTGTGTGTGTGTGTGTGTGTGTGTGTGTGTATGCGGGAGAGGGTTTTTTATGGGGTTTTTTGGTGGGTTTTTTTGTGTTTGTTTGATTTTTTGTTTTCTTTTTTTGTTTTTCTTTGTTGTTATTTGTATTTTAGGTTGTTTGGTTTCTGTAGTTTTTTTCTTTTTTTTTTCTTCCCTTTTATCAAAATATTATGTCATATATAACTTATCTTGATGATAGATGATGGTGGATTGTGTTTTAAGTCATTTAACCTATCATATTCTCATGTTTACTCTTTAATTATTGCGCTTTTTAAATATTATTCAAATCAAAGTCATCATTGATTCTTACTTCTTATTTTCGTTTCTGAATGATGCCTTTTCATATCATTACCTTATTATTGTATGCTGTCTTATTTCTTACCTGTTGTTTGATACTTAGTATGGTTTCTTGCTCTTGGTATTTGGATCATTATAATTGTTCTTGTTTAATTGAGGTTATCTTTTTATCTTGCTGTTATCCCTGAAAAGGGCGGGGACAGGATGTAAAAAAAGCACACGAGTGAGGGTTGAAAATAGGTGGGCCAGAATCTAACCGTTGTGTGCAACCTTCGCGGCCAAGGGATTTAACTTTTCCATGTGGATTACTTCCCATCTCTGCGATACACAGCGAGACCTCACGAGAAAACAAACAGGTCGAAAGTGAAACTGCAAACTTCTCATACATGATATTACGTCAAATTTGGACTCGTTCAGTCAAAGTAAGAAATGAAGATGCTAATCTGAAAAACGTCTTCAACTTTAGCACAGAAAACAACAAAAACCTTGGTGTTTTTAACCGAATGACAACCGTACACCGGAATTCACCTCACAAGGCGCTGAAATCACGTCGCTCACAACAGGTAGGTACCGCATTTGAATTTGACTTCGTCTTCGGTACATCTTGACACACTAGTGAGGCATAGCGTAACAAAAACGGTCATGTTCTTAGCTGTAAAGTCACCGAGACGAACGAGATATGTGCAGTTTTTCTTTTCCCCCAGTACATAGAAATTCGACAGGTCTAACACTGTGGTAGTGTTGCGTGCTTTGAGCACATCGCGAAAATTGTCAGCTGAATAATTTAACACAGTAAGGTGAATAACAGCAGACACAAGACCCTTAATGTAAAAATTATCGCCCCCAATTTATTTTCTCCACGATCTACTTTTGTTAAACATCTGTCTTTCCTACAAACTTCCCCGTCCCCCCACTTCATTCCAATCCTATACGCGCCTACGCACGCTCCCTCTCTCTCTGACATCAACAATCGGCAGCCTGGCAGCCTTACATACACGGGCACGCACACACACACACACACACACACACACACACACACACACACACACACACACCACACACATGTGCATATATATATATCTATGCATGCGTGCATGCGTGGCTTGATCTTGTATGTTTGTGTGCATGCACTCACACATTGAGCCCATATTAAAGAATGCTCAGACAAAAACTGTATTGATCACTATTTTCTTGAAATAAAACAAACCAAAAACTAAAAGCATTAACAACAAATATTGCATGAAAAAAAGCCCAACCAAACATTGCATGTGTGTGTGTGTGTGTGTGTGTGTGTGTGTGTGTGTGTGTGGACAGGTGTGGAGTTGAAGCACCTGCAGAGAGAGACAGAGCTGCAGGTGTACCACGTGTGCCGGGAATGGAACCACCAACTGACAAGCTATGTGGCCCCACCCCCACCCTCACTGCCCGTGTCGGTGCACGCCATATCGTTCTGCCTGATCTCAACAGGCTTTTCCAGCTGCAGGTAATGTGGGTGTGTGTGTGTGTGTTTTACCCACCATTAACCCTCTTGCATTCAGATTCTCTGAACACAAATTGACCCAAGATTTTCCATTCCATCACGAAATCAGGTCAGGCACACATCCTTGCTTGCTTTTCTTCCTTCCAAGTACTTACCAACAGCTATAATTACTTCCAGACTCTCACCACAGACTCTGTGCCTCTAGCCTGAAAGAGCTTCTACATGTGGTAGTGATCAGTGAAGGTCACTGTGTGATAGAAAACTACTGTGTGTAAATCCTGGCAAATCCTGGTTCAGAGGGGGGGGGGGGGGGGGCAATTATTCAATCCTGGCAAATCCCGGTTCAGGACTACGAGGGTTAATTTAGGTAGCCAATTTCAACTTTGGGTATTTTATCTAAACATGATGCTAGTGTGCATGGTTACTTTATATATATATATATATATATATATATATATATATATATATATATATATATATATATATATATATATATATATATATAATTTATATATATATATTTTTTTAGATTTTGTCATCTATTCTTGGTGGCATGTAATGGCATACTCTTCTGAAAGGCAGAAAGGGTTTTATCAAAGTGTGCATATGATGTTCTTCAAACATTTGTACACAGGACCTGGGTTTACTGTCTCATCTGAAGGACTCTGAGGGGAGTGGAGTCTGTAATGATGTTAACTGCTGAGGACAAAAAATTCTATGATCTGATGTCTCAGTAGTGGCTCATTCATACCCATGCTGTTGGATCACAAACGTAAATGGTCTACCCACTAGGCTATCCTGGCTTCCATTTTTTAAAAATAATGAAACTTTGGCCATTTGAAGGGAAACTACTCAGGCTGTTAGATCAGCCATGTTGCTTGACTAGAGTTTTTACCCTTTAACTGTTTACTGATATCTAGATTTTTTTAAATTATTAATATTTATGCTTTTTGTTTCTTTATAGCTCAAAACAGTTCATGGGAATAAACTGTTGTTTGTAGAAACAAAGTTCTGAATAATTATCAGAAAGTAAACTTGTTAGTAACTTTTTTAAAAACAAAGATGCTGGCACAAAAGTTTTCTTTTTTTCTTTTTTTTATATTAAAAAGGACAAATTTTAGCTGTAATACTGATTTTGGGGGTAGAGGAAACTGGAGTGTGGGGGAAATAAATCATATTGAATCTTATTTGTTAATTAGTAGATATGTACTTTATACTTGCACCTTGTCACATTGGGAACAGATGACAAATTTACCAAACTGCTTACACATAGAAACTGGATGTAAAAAAAAAGCACATGAATGCTTATTCCATTATCCCCCATATAAAAGAATAAATAAAATAAAATAAATAAATAAATAAACATTTAAATGTATCCAAAGTTTTTGGTGGTGTTTTGTTGTAGCATTTGCTGATTTCAATAAAAACAAATAACATCCATAATCATTTTTACTGTTTACAATCTCCGAGCCCTTTCATGTGGCCTGAGTTAAAAAAATTATTATCATTTTTAAGAGAAAGCTTTTTTTTAGTAATGTCAGTAACATTTTTAAGGTAACTAGTTGTTTATTTTTAAAGAAATTTTGTTGTTGAAGGTTTTGATGATTTTTTTTAGTATCAACTTCTTTAAGCATAAGAAGAAGAGAGAGAGAGAGAGAGAGAGAGAGAGAGAGAGAGGAGAAGAGAGAGAGAGAGAGAGAGAGAGAGATGAGAGAGAGAGTGAGTGAGTGAGTGGGGGTAGGGGAGAGGGAGGGAGGAGAGAGAGATGGAGGGAGAGAAGAGGGGAAGCGAAGGGGAGCAAGGAAGAGAAAATATTTTCAATGTGTATTTTTCCTGTTGCCGTGTCTTCATCCCTATGCACACTGTGCTGACACAGGACAGCCCTAGTCAGTCATACTACACGGTGTTCGATGACCTCGCGGGCTCTGAGGCCGCCATGTTCTCCACCAGCCAGCTGCATGTCAACTTTCTGCGTGACCCCAACTTGGCCTCCAACCCCCAACTGGCCTTCAAGTCAGCCTACAGCCTGACTGACCGGCAGTTTGCCAAGAAGGGGGAGGAACAGGTGAGGGTTTCCTTTGTTTGTTTTTGTTTTTTTTTTTGTTTTTTGTTTTTATGTGTTTTTTTTTCCTTTCCTCGACAAGAGCTCTAAGATTCAGGTGAACAGGTTCAAGGTTCAAGGTTCAGGTTGAGGAACAGGTGAACTTTTTTTTTTTATCTTGCTTCTTTTTTATTTTATTTTTTCCCCAGTCCTTGACTAGAGTTCCAAGGTTCACCAATCGGCAATGGTGATTTTGGTGTATGCGACTGTTTACCCACCATTAAGGTTTT
>JASPKP010000462.1:37500-40000 GCA_030674155.1 Stramonita haemastoma | reverse complement strand
CAAATGAAACAGCAAGCAAACAGCAAGTACAGACAAGAAAACGCTACTAAAAAGTATTTAGCTACAGCATTGTTATAACTTATGAAAGCAACAACGACAACAACAAAAGGAATTAAAGAAAATGTAATGATAATAATAACAATAACAATAATAACAATAGTGAAAATAATAATGATAATGATAATACATTGTAAGATTCACTCTTTCAATTAGGTTACACACACACACACACACACACACACACACACACACACACACACACACACACACACACACACACACACACTCACACGCGCGCTCGCATATACACACACAAACACACGCACGTGCACACACACACACACACACACACACACACACACACACACACACACACACACACACACACAAACACTCACTCACTCACACACACCACACACACACACACACACACACACACACACACACACACACACACACACACACACACACACACACACACACAAACACTCACTCACACACACACACACACACACACACACACACACACACACACACACACACACACACACACAACACACACACACACACACACACACACAAGCATATAACCGCTCGCGCATATGCACATGAGGTTTTTTTTTGTTGGTTTTTTTGGTAGAGTTATGGGGGAAAAATAAGAATCATAAAAGTCAAGCAATTATATCAGGTTACAATATCATCTATTTTACATTCATATTGTATGTACAAAAATTAGTAATCCCAAAAGCAAGCAAACAAAATAAAAACAGAAAAAAAGAGAAACAAACATCCTAAGAATTGATACACAATATATCAACAAAATAAATGATGTAAATCATGACATTTTCATAAGAGGGGAAACGAAAACAAGACAAAAACAAAAACAAAGTTCAAAACAAAACAACAACAAAAATCAAAAGAAAGAAAGAAACAAACAAACAAAATACCAAGCAAACAGATACACACACACACACACACACACACACACACACACACACACACACACACACACACACACACACACACACACACACACCACACACACTGCGCTCGCATATACACACACACACACAAAACACAAACACAAACACACACACATGCACACACACACACACACACACACACACAACACACACACACACACACACACACACACACACACACACACACTCACACACACACACACACCACAATCTTCACACACCAATAGGGCCAATCTTTTAGCCTGAAGAAGGTTTGAAATAAACCGAAAATTTGCTCGCCAGACACTTGGGTGTTGTGTCTTTATTTGTCTGCTTGTATAAGCAAACAGATACACATATACACACACGAGAGAGAGAGAGAGAGAGAGAGAGAGAGAGAGAGAGAGAGAGAGAGAGAGAGAGAGAGAGAGAGAGAGAGAGAGAGAGAGAGAGAGAGGAGAGAGAGAGAGAGAGAGAGAGAGAGAAGAATAGTTGAATACACCGTCCTTACAAGTCATACCAATACCTAGGTACTTCTAGGCAAGGCTAGACAGGGTACAAGCTGTCACATACCTTTACAGTACAGTACATTCCCACTGCTTGCACAGGTAAACAGGGAGCACATTTACAAGTGCACAGCCCTATTTAGATTGCGCAATGCTTGTGGCTGCTATGAAACCACGTGATCAGAATGGGCTGCCACACATACAGAGCTGGTCCAGTCCTTTCTTTAAAAAGCAAGGGGGAGGGGGTGGGGAAGGGGCACACAGACTCACGCCTTCAGCCTAACCTTGTTTTTGTAGTTAGTCGAGTCTACTTTTAGCTTATCTTTTCCTCTACATAGGCAGGATAGATCACATATCACATCCTGCTTCACAGCGTTGTACACCTTCTTGACTGAAAAAAAATGTAGGCAGAATAAGAACCCCAGCCCTGCATTCACCTACACGCAAACCAAACCGTTGGCATTGAAGTGTGCTGGGTCAGTATCAAGAACAACACGACATTAATTACAGAGAGCGCATCCCTCTCTCATTGGCATTACTCTCTTCCCCTAGGTGTATTCCACTATCCAGGCAGTGTGTGTAAAGCAGGCACAACCTGGCGGAGCCCATTTTTCTCCAAGTCATGAATTGCATGCTAGGCATATTGTTGTTATCCATGCCACTGGTCATAGATGCTCTGCTATGGTGTAGAAGGTAAAGGGGTGGATTTTATGTGCGCTGAAGAAATATTATTAAAATTTATTTACTTTTATTAAGTGAAGCTATCTACCTATTCTGTTGTTTTTTTTTTAATTTCCAGGATAATGGGAAAAGTACTCAGGTGCCGTTTACATTCAGTCCACGTGTGCAGGCAGTTTTGTCAATTTTATTATCTATCCACTGGCATACAATGGCGTACTCTTCTAAAAGGGCAAACAGGTTTAATTTGAGCTCAAGATGTTCTGATGGTGTTCACAAGCGGTACCGGTCCTCAGTAATATTAAGATGATAAATACACAATAACACAATATGATACAATGACTTGATGCATAG
>JASPKP010000462.1:22500-25000 GCA_030674155.1 Stramonita haemastoma | reverse complement strand
CGTAACAGGATTTAACGTGTGAGCAAGATGTTCTAATTCAAATAGTACCTAAGGTACTACAATGGGAACACACATCTGATACATTTGACATGATTACACTAAATGCAATAACAGTGTCACAGTGGTGGGATGACTGAGTCAGAGTGCACGTTTTGGGTAATCACCAAGGCATTAAACTGGGGAACACACAACAACAACTACAACAATGACAACGACAACTACATATTGATTATGCCATGTCCAGAAACTATTTGTAAAAAAAATATCAATATTGTAACTTGCAAAGTTAGAGAAAATCTTGGAACTAAATTATTAAATCCTTTAAAAGTCTTCACTGATGTCTCATTGTATGAATCAAGTGCTCTAACAGGCTGTTTTCAAATTTCCCTGTTTTCAAAATTCACAAGTCCTATGACCTTCAAAAAAGGGTTTTGTGCTCTAATATCAGAATTGTATGCCATTTTTATGCCTCTAGGTCTTTTTATGTTGCTGACATCAGATAAAAATTAACCTTGTTTTAAATATCTGTTGACTCCAAATCTGTTTGATATGGTTTACAACACGAGAACTCTAAGAACAGGAAAGATTTCTTCTTTGACATAAGATATTTAATACATATTATTATGTCAAGAGTGTTAAAATAGTATTTTGCTAGATTCCTTCACATTGTGGTATGTTTTGCAAAACAAGGTGCAGGGAAAGTACATTAAAACTTGATTTTTTTATGAAGTAAATTCGCAATTAGTGAATCATGCATACATCCTATGAGAAGATTTAGAAATGTGGTCTTGCCTAAAACACATTTTCAATTTAATTTATAAGCTGCGTTTAAACTCCTGGAAAACCAAGTACTCCCAAAATGTGGTATGGGCTTGTTCTCATTGTGTTTTTAAGAATGCTATTAGATTTGGAGAGAGGAGTACAGGCAGTAGAGATGAGATGCTTCAGGAGACTTCTTGACATCTCCTTCAGAGACCACATAAGCAAAGACGTGCATAACAGAATCCAGCAAACCATTGGTCCCTTCGAAAATCTTCTATCACTCTTAAAGAAGCATAAAAAAACTGAAGCATGCTTGATCACGCATTAACTCCGATCGGCTCTGATTGGTCGGAACTCACAGCTGATTGGTCGGAATATCGGTAGCTCATTTTAACCACACTTCGGGCATTTCCGTGCCGATTTCCCGATACGGGAAAAACCGCAAAACCTAAATAAGGTGATTCCCGTGTACAATGACGTATACTTCGTTGGAAAGTGGAGATCGTGACCTTTCTTCTGATATGAAACAAGGCGCGTTTTCATTATGCGTAGGCTTGTTGTCAAGGCACAAACTTTGCTAAAAAAACACGTCAACATAGCTCAAAATATGCGCTTGTCCCTGTTTACATACCACTTTTAATTGCATTTTTTCCGTTTTCCATCATTTTTTAGGATACTGAATAAGATCATGTGATAAAGCAGTGTTTAAAGGTGCAGAATCAATCAAAATCGAAAAATCGAAAATTCGATTGTTTTTAATGAAAATACCACTGCCGTGTCTTACCCCTTAGTCTGGCAACCGTGGGGGCACCCCTGAAGACTTGACAACCAGTTCCCTCCATTATTATCTCTGTTCTGCCTTTCTCCAAATTTGGTTGAGTTCTAGGCATGTCCATTCGCTGATGTTGTCCTCCCAACCCTTCCTTGGTCTGCCTCTTTTTCTTGCTATGGCAAAACTGAACAAGATATGGAGAAGCAACAACATCAGCTTCAAAACAAAAGTCAAATTGTTCAGATCCCTGGTCATCTCCATCTTGCTCTACGGCTGCGAAAGTTGGACAATGACCGCTGAAACCACCAAGCGGATCCAGACGTTCGAGACAAAAGGCTTCTGGCGACTGCTTGGAATTTCCTGGAAGGATAGGAAAACAAACACCTTTGTGCGAAGTCAAGTCGCACTGATGGCTGGCCCTCAGGAACCCCTACTAGCCACTGTCAAGGAAAGGAAGCTGGCATGGTTCGGCCATGTCACACGCCACAACACCCTCCCCAAGACATTTCTACAAGGAACGCTAGAAAGTGGCAGACGCCGAGGCAGACAAACCAAAAGCTAGATGGACAACATCAAGGAGTGGACCCACCTGGACAGTCCAACACTCATTCGGAAGGCAGAGGACAGGGCTGGATGGCGACGGCTGGCTGCAGAATTGTCTCTCATGTCTCCTCCACGACCATCCTGGTCATGAGAAAGAAGAAGAAGAAGAAGGTAATTGTGTGTTGGCGGGAACGGATGACAAAATCTACAAAACTGCATACGCACAGGGACCGAACGTAAGAAAGAACACATGAGTGTTTATTCCATAATCCTTAAAATGAAAAAGAAAATAAATACATAAAAGCTAAGATGTATACAGTGATAAGCTAGGGGAGATAATTGGCAAGTGGCTATTATGATGACCTCTAATTTCAATCTAATTTTTTAATCTTTTATATATATATATATATATATATATTATAT
>JASPKP010000462.1:0-17500 GCA_030674155.1 Stramonita haemastoma | reverse complement strand
TAAGTCTGTAAATATACAGATTAGTATGGCTAGGCAAGGATAGGCAATCTAGGCATACACCTGTTCACCCACCCCAAACACAATCATGCATGTATAGGTAGGTGTGCTCGCAGGCACACACACACACACACACTGACTGACTGGTGGTTAGCTACATTACTGTACAAAGTTTTCCTTTTTCGTTTTAGATTTGATCATTGTTTGACTGATGATTGTGACTTACTGACTTGTGGTTAGTTACATACGCACAAAGTTGTTTTTTTTGTTTGTTTATTTGTTGTTGTTGTTTTTTGTTTGTTTTTTTTGTTTGTTTGTTTGTTTGTTTTTTGTTTGTTTTTTGATTGTTGGTTGACTGGTGATAGTGCTTTACTGATTGGTGGTTAGTTACATCACTGTACCAAGCTTTTCCTTCCTTTTTGTCCTGCTTTTGATTGTTGATTTGACTGATGATTGTGCGTTAGTGACTGGTGGTTACGTCACTATCCCAAATTTTTTCTCTTTTTTTGATCTACTTTTAATCATTGTACTACTTGATTGTTGTTTTACCTTTTGATTAATCTACTTTGTGTAAAAAAAAAATAATATTGTTGATTTGACTGATGATTGTGCTTCACTGATTGGTTTATAGTTATACTACTGTACCACGCTTTTTGCTTTTTCTGTTTGATAAATCCAATCACCTTTTAGTGGATGTGAAGGCCGTCAGCTTATGTTAGTAATTGTTTATATTCATCAAGGTATAAAAGCATTTCCAATACATAGCTTACATATTATATAGGTATACTGTGACTCCTTATCCCACATCAGTCTTGGTGTGTGCCTACATCACCAATCTAAATTTTGTTATTCAAGCCTCATATAAATTTATCCAATAACGATGTCTTCTACTATAGACACATGGCCTTCTCAGGAAGGACTTCGTGTAGGATACCTAAATATCAATAGTGCTAGAAACAAGACAGAGGAAATATCATCAATTATACACAATAAAGGAAGTAGCTTTCATGTATTTTGTGTAGCTGAATCGAGACTCAACAATTTAATTTCTGATTCAGATATGTATATCCCAGGCTACGACACTGTACGACTCGATCCTGTGACTGTCAGATCTACTGGTTTGCTTTTATACTGTGCATCCTTTCTGTCGTGGAAAAGACTAACAGTTTCATGTAGAATCTATATGGGTAGAAATCACGTTTAGACGCTGTAAATCAATTATACTTGGCTTCATCTATAGGAACCCAGCTGAAACAATTGACTGGTATGATAAATTTAATTCAATGATGGATGCCGCAATTCTAGAGTCCAAAGAAATCTTTCTTATGGGAGATTTCAACATAGATCTGACAGTCCCTGGAACAAAGTGGAATATTAATTATGCCATGTATGGTTTGGAGCAAATAATTGATCGTCCAACTTGCATTACTAATAACACTAGCACCCTCATTGATCACATTTACACTACTTCAAAGACCAACATAGCAGAAATATGCTCAGTGCAGACAGGCTGTAGTGATCACTCTTCCATTTGTTTTACATGGCGGAAAAAAAGGAATAAAGATACCCAAATCAGGACACAAGGAGATATCCTACCGCTCTTTTAGACTTTTTGATAAAGATGCCTTCATTAATGATATTCTTAATTCAAACTTAGACTATGTTTATCAGCTTACAAACCCAGATGATGCTATTAACTACTGGATAGAGACGTTTATAGCTACTTATGATAAACACGCTCCATTTATTAAAAAAAGAATAAAACATTTCATGAAGCCTCCATGGTTAACAAAAGAAATCGAAAACGAAATGATTCTAAGAGACTATTTGTTAAAATCAAAGCAAAAAGATGAATATAAAAAGCAAAGGAACAAAGTCAATTCAATGAAGCGCAAAGCCAAAACAAAATACTTTCAAGACTTGCTGTCTTCAGCCCAGAATCCAAAAGCGATTTGGAAAGCCATTAATACCTTAACTAATAAATCAAGACATAGCACCCAAAAAGTCATAAAAGAAATATCAGCAGAAAACCTGAATTCTCACTTTGCAAACATTGCTGACTCTATAATACCTAATGATAAAACAAAAACAAATGAGCTGAAAGAATTGAAACAATACTGTTCATCAAAGAGCATCTCATCTGATTTTACCATACCCCCAATAACAGTAACAGAAGTGCTAAATAACTTACTCAACTTGAAACAGTCAGGATCAAAAGACCTTGACAAAATCGATAGTAAAATATTAAAAATCAGTGCATATGCTATAAGCGATACCTAACGTACATATTTAACTTGTGTATTGACAAACATTATTTCCCATTGAAATTTAAACGAGCAAAAGTAATACCCTTACACAAATCAGGAGACCCTACCAATCCGTCGAATTATAGACCAATATCCATACTGTCAGTCCTATCTAAACCATTAGAAAAACATATACATTTCCACTTACATTCTCATTTTAAAATATATGATCTCATTAATGAAAACCAGTCAGGCTTTCGTGAAAACCACTCCTGCCATACAGCCTTAATACAACTTATTGAGCATTGTCTTTTGAATATCAACAATAATGAATTTACAGGAGTTCTTTTTCTAGACTTTGCGAAAGCCTTTGACGTTATTAGCCACTCTCTCCTCATCAAAAAATTAAAATGCTATAAAATCTCCAACCAAGCATTGTCGTTTTTAGACTCATTTCTCACTAATCACCATCATCTTGTTGAAATCGGGCCTAGGAGGTCAACCTTACTACCCATAAAATATGGAATACCACAGGGATCAATACTAGGGCCACTTCTTTTCTCTATTTATATTAACGACCTACCTCTGTATATCCATTGTTCATGTCAAATGTTTGCTGATGATACATCAATTCAATGTAACAACGATGATCCAAACCAGCTTGTGAATGATATGCAGGCAGATATCAATAAACTTATCGAATGGACAGAACTCAATCAAATGTCTCTTAATTCAAATAAAACAAAATGTATGTTTATAACCACTCGGCAAAAAAGACAGAAATTGCGTCCTCCATTCGGGCCAATATATGTCCATGGACAACAAACTGAAGAAGCTGTCTCACACAAAGTACTAGGTGCAGTGATTGACAACGACTTGTCTTGGTCAGATCACATAGCCACGTTAGGAAAACGAATCTCAGTAAGATTATATCAACTTAGAAAAATCAAGAATTTCTAAATCTACAGTCACGAAAACTATTCTTTCACGCCCATATTCTATCTCTTATAAATTATGTCTCTACCATATGGGATAGTGCAAGCAAAACAAACTTAAAGCATATAAACCGCCTGCACAAAAGAGCTGTGAAACTAATCCGTTTGAATCCTAATACACTGACCACCACCAACTACAAAGAACTAGATATTCTTCCACTCAAAGAAAGACTGCAGTTCAACAAGTATCTATGTATGTACAATATATGAAACGGGAAAGCCCCAAAGAAAATCTTGGAAAAATTTGCTGTTAATAAAAACAGGCCTACCCATAGACTGTTTTTGCCCAGGCCCCATAACAATCTCTATAAATCCAGCCTTGCTTATTCAGGAAGAACATTGTGGAATAAACTGCCATCCTTTCTAAAATCAGTTCCTTCAAAACAAATGTTTAAGAAACTTTTGAAGAAACATCTGATGGACAAATTATAAGCCCACCCCTTATGCTTGGCACATTTGGCTGCTTTGTTGTTATTCATACCCATGTTACTTTGTATTTCTATTATTTTGTATGTATGACTTGAGTATGTTACTGTTTTGAGTTGTTGTGAGATTCTGTTTGGATGAAAATCCTCATTTTCTTTTAGTTTTCAACCAAGGTTGATATTTGTATTTGATTGTTTTAGAAGTCAATTTTCTTGATTTTTTTTGCGAGGGCAGGATGAAAAAAGGTTGTGTAAACTTAATCTTTTACCCTCAATAAAGATCATTTTGACTTTTGACACACACACACACACACACACACACACACACACACACAACAGTGGTGTATTACCACAAGTTTTGGAAACAATCAATTATTGTCCCTGTGCACAAAGACGGTAAACCAATAACAAATATGGATGGCTACAGGCCCATAGCACTTACGTGTCATGTCTGTAAAATGTTAGAAAAAATTGTTTTAAACAGATGTGTATATCATTGTGAAAAGAATAACATTATTCCTGTGAATCAAGCAGGATTTAGAAAAGGCAGATCATCTATTGATCATTTAGTAAAGCTGACAACTCAGGTTAAGTATCAGTTTGCGAGACAGAAATGTCTATTAGCAACATTTTTTGACATAACTAAGGCTTACGACCAGGTATGACATTCACATTTACTGTTTAAACTCCAGAATATTGGTCTGTCAGGGCAGATGTATAGTTTTATCAAAATTTTCTTAGAAAACAGAAAAATGCAGGCTAAAATAGGGACTACATATTCATCTACTAGATTATTAGAAATGGGTATTCCACAGGGTTCAGTCATTGCTCCCATGTTATTTAATATTTTGATGCATGACTTGCCAGACAATCTTTCAAAAAGTGTAGAATTGGCTCAATATGCTGATGATATATGTGTATGGATGAAAGTTGCAATGAAAAAGAAAACTTCTGCTAGATCTATAAATTATGCGAAAAAGTTGTATCAAAACGATTTAAATGCTATAGCTAATTATATGACTGAAAATGGATTACAACTATCAAGAGATAAAACTCACATAATGTTGTTTAAAAATGGAGCAAATCCAATTAAAATGCCTAGTTTTAAAATAAACGGTGGAATTTTACAATATAAACAAGTAGTTAAATTCCTTGGAGTTTTTCTAACATCAAAATTTACATGGCATAAACATATTGAATACATTTTAACTAAAGCAAGAAAAAGCTTAAGCATTTTGAAAATTGTCAGTAAACAGCCTTGGGGCCAAGATATTTTCACCTTGTTGCATCTTTCAACATCGCTTATTCGTTCAAAATTAACCTTTGCCCAGGAAGTATTTTTTGGTGCCCCCAAATATCTTTTGAAAAAACTCCAAAGCATAGACTGCAGGGCATATAAACTTGCTCTAGACCTAACTATCCATGCTTCATGTTTAAAAACATACAGTGCCTCAGGGGTTTTACCTTTGGAAGATTATAGGAGTGTTGCCTGCAGTAAATTTGTATTGAGAAGTCTGACTATTCAAAACGATTTAGAATCAGTCATTAATCTTAAGTCCGATAATCATTTTCGAAAGAGAGCAAGATCTATATACATAGGACATTTTTACAAATTCTGGGTTGAATCCAACAAGTAATATAGCACAGCAGGATGTAGTGCCCCCAGTTCCATTCTGGAACTCAACAGAGCAAAGTTTGACATCAATTATATTGATCTAGCCAAAAAAATACAATATCAATTTAGTGTCTTCTCATGCCAAAATTCATTTGGAAGACAATTATCCCAATTACTTAAAAGTGTTCACAGACAGCTCAGTATTAAACAACAACACTGGTGCTGCTTATATTATACCAGATCTAAAAACTGAAAACCAATTTCATTTTGGAAAAGATATCTCGATATTTACAGAGGAACTAATCGCATAATTGACTGCCGTAAATTTTCTCGTTAGTTTTCCTAAAATAATCTTTCAGATTCTGTTTTGTGTAGATTCTAAATCTGTAATTCATGCCATTAGTTCCTTGCAAACAAAAGTTAGATCTGAAGTCATTGAAATTTGTCATTTAATTCATCTTTTATCTTTAAAGGGCTCGGAACTAACCTTCTGTTGGATTCCATCCCACAGTGGTTTTTACTACAATGAAAAAGTGGACATCATAGCAAAAAAAGGAGCAAAGGGTTCTTTGGAGGTGTCACAATTAGTACTCCCATTTTCACTTCAAGAGTGTTATCATATTGTAATAAAATCACAAGAAAAGTTATTTCAGTGTGAGGAAATGAGGCTCTGGTGTCTAGGTGCTCACAAAGAACTATGTAAATTTGAATCTTTTGTTAAAACACAAGAACGTGATGTATATTGTTCAAAGCAGATTGTTTCTTTAGCTTGTAGATGGAAATTGAATTGCTTTAAGACAAAATATGTTGGAAATGCTTTTTGCATATGCGGTAATAACATAACAGTAGATCATATACTAACATGCAGCAGCTTAAAAGGTCATATTCCCGTTTTGATGGCAAATTCTCCATCAGCTATCTTTAACAATCTGTCACTTATGTATGACTTTTTTATATAGCTGATTCATAGTCCAGTTGGTTTGTTATTGTGATTGCTTTGGACTCTAAAGATGCTCTAATCGGATTTTTTTTTTCATGTTTGTAAGGGTGCGGTTTTTTTTGTTTTGTTTTTTTTCTCTTTTTTTTTGTGTGGGGGGGGGGGGGGGGGGGGGTGTTAGTATTTTTCCTGTAACTCGGTATTTGTATTCCTACTGTTGTTTATTTTTGTTTGGTTTTGGGGGGTGAGGGATAGGAGATGTTGCTGATTGTAGCTGATTTTTCACAGTTACTGTTGGGTATTCCCGTTCTTTTTCTAGGAGGGGTATTTTGTGTTTTCTTATGTGCAATTAAGTAACTATTTAGTTATATTTTTCATTGGAATTACTGATTTTGTTAGAGATTGTTAGAACTGCATTTCCTGTTTTTGCTTATTGTAGTTCAATAGGTTAGTTACAAAAAGGTGTGTTTTTTGTGTTTTTTTGTTTTGGTTTTTTGGTGGTTTTTAAAAAAAAAAATTTAATTAGCAAGTATTGACCCCCTGAAATTCTCTATCCCATACATTGTCAACCACACCCTCTTTTCCTGACACTCATACACCCACCTACTGCCCCCCCTCCCGTCTAATATCACAATTTGTGAAAAGACGTTAAATGAATTTGAAACACACACAGACACAGACAGACAGACAGACAGACAGACAGACAGACACACACACACACACACACACACACACACACACACACACACACACACACACACACACACACACACACACACGCATATGCATATATATATATATATATATATATATATATATATAATATGACATATACTTATATACAGATAGATAGATAGATAGATAGATAGATAGATAGATAGATAGATAGATAGATAGATAGATAGATAGATAGATAGATATTCTTACTATGTTCAATAAATTACACTTAGCTGAAAAACAAAATTGCCTCCCCTGCCTTAAATAAAATCAAATGCAGAAGTCAAAATCTGAATTTGGTCTCAGCTACATTTTTGATAAATGATTCAAAATGTCCTTGAAATTCTTTACATGAATATCAGCTTCCATAACAGTAGGTAGGACCACGGCAGCCGCTAGCCAGTAAAGCGTAGCCGAAAGTGGCAAATTCGATCCACTTTGCACCCAAATTTCTCCATCCAAATCTAAAAGAAAGCTCGAAAAAAATATACTAGTAAAAAGTTTAATGCATTAACTTAACGTCTGTAATATCATTTAGCAAGAATGATGACTGGATAAGTGCGAGCGATGCGTTTAATATCGGTAATAAACTTAAGAACTCGCCGCTACGGGAGCCTCACTGGCTGAAAACGCGACTCGGTGAATTTTCGAGCTTCGTCTTCCAACACGATCTCTGACCCCTTGACTACACAAACCTATTCATAGCGCATACCATTAGAAAGAAGAAACTCTCCACTAACCGTTTCAATGGGAGACATTTTAGTGAATTAAAAAAAAAAAAAGTATTATGCGTTTAAAAATACCCTACATTTTTCGGAAGTCGTAAAAATTTCCCTAATAATTGTACAAAAAATTCCAACACAGCATTAAAAAGCTCGTTTTTTCAAGAACAAAAATCTCATTTCAGTTTATCGGTTATTTCCGTTAATGACGTCTCAGTCTCATTTGCATACAGCACCCCCCTTTTCTAACTGACCAAAATGGCGGCCTTAGCGAGTCTACACATCGATGCTTCAGACTTGGCGAACGTCGATAGAGATTTTCGATGTGTACAGCGCATTTACACTCACATCTGGAGAAGTAAATGCTGTGCTTTTATTTTGTACGTAGTTACTATCGAATTTCGATTATTTTAGATCTAAAAACTTATTGTTGATCGCAAGTTTATCCCGGACTGTGATCTCAGGGAGCGAAGAACTAGGTCATCGAGGGGTGCTCTCATGATTTATGAGCTCGCGTGAAATTTTTCAATTATAACAATAAATGAGGGTGATGATTCTGTTCAAAATAGTTTCTAGTAGTGTTTGTTTTTTTCTTAGGATCTGTACTTTGTTGTATCGTGCCGAAATGTTCGACGAAACATCCTGAAAACAAATGCAAGAATGATAACTCTTGCCTGGATCTAATTTTTAATAGAGATTTGGCCGATTTTGTTTACCGTTTGTTGTGTCTGTGTGCATGTAAGACCGCATTTTTAACAGAAATAGTGATTTAACGATTAGAAAACACTCATGAATGCATCCATTTCAATTCTTGCAAAACAAAACCTTTTTTGTTCTGAATCAGAGCATACAAGTGCTAATCAAATTGAGTAAAACTTTGTTCTCTTTTGGTTTCACATTTTAAACAGTGCGTGAACTTTCTTCACTTCTTTTTCAATAAGTTGTTTTGTTTCACCAAACATGTAGTTAGAAAGAAAAAACAAAACAAGAAAAACTGAAAACTTTGTAATGATTTTATTGTGCACAAACAAGCCTATTCAATACTAATTTTTATCACTCACACACACACACACACACACACACACACACACACACACACACACACACACACAACACACACACACACACACACACACAAAGTCACATACACACACACACACACACAAATACTATATATATATATATATATATATATATATATATATATATATATATATATATATATATATATATATATATATTACACACACACACACACACACACACACACACACAACACACACACACACACACACACACACACTCATACCTCTACAATTCATACTTGCATGTATGCGCACTTAAAAAAAATAGACACTAAGAATACACACAGATTAGGCAAATCACAAAATGTCCAAATTTGCATTTTTAATTGTACAAGAAAAATGTTAAGAACTACAACACTAATGAGTCTATATCATACAGGCATTGCAACAGTATGTCACACAGTGAAAGATATTTCAGCAGAGGTCTAGGGGGTCTGTAATATATTTAGGAAGAAACTATGCAAAGGTTAAAATCACTGGGCACAAAAAAGATACATGCAACATCACAATGCAACATGTAAGTGCACCAGAAACCTAAAAAAAAAAAATTAATAAAAGAACACAGATGATCACATGAGTACACCTATGATATATTGTACAGAAGATGCTTGACAAGACAAGGGGGTGGGGGGGGGGGGGAAACAAACAGAATCACTTGGAATGGCCTTATAAAGACATGTGTATCGTTTCAAGACAAATATTTTGATAGGTGTACCATTTTTGTCAGTCAATTAGAAACAGATATGATGTTAATGCCTAGGGGGAGGGGACGGGGGGGGGGCTGAGTGGGGGGGGGGGGCTGAGTGGGGGGGGGGACCAGAATAACTTGGAATGCTCTGTAAAAAGACTCACTGTTTCAAGACAAATATTTTGATAGGTGTACCATTTCTATCAGTCAATTAGAAGCTGAGATATGATGTTAATGCCTAGGGGGGGGGGGGGGGGAGAGAAGTGGAGGGGGGGGAAACCAGAATCACTTGGAATGCCCTTTAAAAAGACTCACTGTTTCAAGACAAATATTTTGATAGGTGTACCATTTCTATCAGTCAATTAGAAGCTGAGATATGATGTTAATACCTATGGGGGGGGGGGGGGGGGGGGGGGGAGAGAAAGTGGAGGGGGGAACCAGAATCACTTGGAATGCCCTTTAAAAAGACTCACTGTTTAAAGACAAACATTTTGATAGGTGTACCATTTCTATCAGTCAATTAGAAGCTGAGATATGATGTTAATGCCTATTAAGGGGGGGGGGTGGGGGGGGGGGGGGGGGGGAGAAGTGGAGGGGGGACCAGAATCACTTGGAATGCCCTTTAAAAAGACTCATTGTTTAAAGACAAACATTTCGATAGGTGTACCATTTCTGTCAGTCAATTAGAAGCTGAGATATGATGATATGCCTATGGGCTGGTTTTGTGTTATTATTTGGACAGGTTTTATGCTTCACAAATTGCTGTCATAGGGGTGTTTTGGATGATTGCAGTTTGCCTCTACATGATTTTTAGCTTCTAGAAAAAAATACATAGCATCTGAGTAATAAGTACAAGCTGTAATATAGATCTTAGACACTTTTAGGCATTCTTGAGATTTTTACAGGAGGGTAAAGTACCCCTTTCAGCTCAATTCGTGAGCTATTTTTAGAATTTTTCCTCTGATTTTGATGTAAAATTCCATTTGTTTCCTTTGACTTATTTTTTCTGATTTTCAGATATTTGTTTCTTCAAAGTAACTTAAAACAATATAAAACAAGTGTCAGCACTGTCAGGTTCATAATAAGCATGAGGGAGATGTCCAAATAAGGCTTTATATAACAAAATGACATTTTTGTCCCATCTGAAAAGTTTTAAAGTGGTATATCTCAAAAACCGTCTAAGATAATGATATGAAATTTTGCATGCTTCTTGATCTTGCTAGTATCTTTCATTTGAGATGACAAACATCAAATTCTATGACGTCTGAAAAAAATGAGTGGTCCTACCTAATAACAGCCATATTACAATTTCAACGATCTAACAATCAAGTAATAATACTGTATTGAGCAGTTTCATATTGCAGCTTATGATTGCAGCACCTGAACTGCAATAGTGATAAATATTTTAAGCTTGTGAATGAATATACAGTTTTCTCTTCCATAACTGAGTCTGCTATCTCTATACAGTAAACATTTGGTGCCATTCTTTGAGGAGTAGTACCCAAGATGTGCATACACAAAGCCATTGATAGCTACTGTATTTTTGGCCAGCTTTCATCCTCTTTGAAACTGATTTCACATATTCCCTGATTATCACCACTTGGTTTTTTCCCAGTTTGTCTGTCACATTTGGTACCTTTTGTAGTTATCTGTTTCTGCACTTTTCTGCAATGTTTATTTGATATTTGTTATCATTTTTATAACAACTGAAAAGTGTGTGCAAAAGGATGGCCACTGTCTGTGGTCAACACTATTCTCTTGACAGCTTTCTTTGTTTCTAAACCAAAATATCAAAATAGGACACTATATAGCTATCTAAACATGCTGTTACAATGCATACTATTAAATAAACAGCTCAGGCAATATCAGTACTCCTGATTCACTTGTTTATACAGAAGAACAACCCTAGACGCTTAACATTTAACTCCAAAGAGCCATCAATGACTGTTGCACATATCATATTTAATTTTTATCATGATAAACAATGTTAACGATTTATTGTTGAAAGTGTAAATCAGAACTGTATTCCCTCTGTTTCTCCATACTGACCACCCCAGTACTGACCTTGTTCAGCTGAAGGGCAAGGCGTCAGATAGAGGCTGCCCCCCTGGATGACTGAGGGGATGTGTGAATGGACATTCCCTGTGTCAGGGTCTTCCAGGTCTGCCTGCCTCCTTTGTCTGCTGCTGCTGGCTGCTGGAGGAAAGACACACTGGGCAGGAGGGCTGGGCTCTGTGTCAGGTTTAGTGCAATTCGGTCAGTAAATCTGTAAATAAACAGATTAGCATGGCTATGCAAGGACAGGTCAATCTAGGCATACACCTGTTCCCTCTCCCCAAACACAATTGTGCATGTACAGGTGTGTATGTGTGCATATATATATATATATGCTTGATATTCTTACTAAATTCAATAAATTACACTTGGCTGAAAAACATAATTGCCTCCCCTGCCTTAAATAAAATCAAATACAGAAGTCAAAATCTGACCTTGGTCTTAGTTACATTTTTGATAAAATCTATTCAAAATGTCCTTGAATTTCTTTACATGAATATCAGCTTCCATAACACCCATGTCACAATTTCAACAGATCTAACAATCAAGTAATAATACTGTATTAAGCAGTACCAACATGCAGCTTATGATGTGATAAATATTTTAAGCTTGTCAATGAATATACAGTTTTCTCTTCCATAACTGAGTCTGCTATCTCTATACAGTAAACATTTGGTGCCATTCTTTGAGGAGTATGCAATATGTGCATGCACAAGACACTGATAGCTACTGTATTTTTGGCCAGCTTTCATCCTCTTTGCAACTGTTTTCACATATTCCCTGATTATCACCACTTGGTTTTTTCCCAGTTTGTCTGTCAAATTTGGTACCTTTTGTAGTTATCTGTTCCTTTAGAATTTACACGACATTTGTTGTCATTTCTATAACAACTGAAAAATGTGTGCAAAAGGATGGTCATTGTTTGTGACAGTATTCTCTTGACAGCTGTCTTTGTTTCAAAACCAAAATATCAAATTAGGACGCTGTATAGCTCTCCAAACATGCTGTTACAATGCATTCTCTTCTATAAAACAGATCAGGCAATATCAGTACTCCTGATTCACTTTTTTATAAATACAGAAAAACAATCCTAGACGCTTAAAAATTAACTCCAAGGAGCCATCAATGATTGTTGCACAAAACACATTTAATTCTTGTCATGATAGGCAATGTTTGAACCTATCAATCAAAAACTTTACACCCAGCCATTTTTCTACACTGACCACAACACTGACCTTCAGCAGCTGAAGGGCAAGGCGTCAGATAGAGGCTGCCCCCCTGGATGACTGAGGGGATGTGTGAATGGACGTTCCCTGTGTCAGGGTCTTCCAGGTCTGCCTGCCTCCTTTGTCTGCTGCTGATGGCTGCTGGAGGAAAGACATACTGGGCAGGAGGGCTGGGCTCTGTGTCAGGTTCAGTGCAATGGCTCTGCAATCTGCCCTGATAGGAAAAAAAGAATATGAGTAGGTAAGTAAGTAGGTATGTCAGTCAGTCATTCAGTTAGTAAGTCTGTAAATAAACATTAGTATGGGTAGGCAAGGATAGGTCAATCTAGGTATACACGGGTACACCCTTCCCAAACACAATTGTGCATGTACAGGTGTGTGTGTGCATATATATATATATATATATATATATATATATATATATATATATATATATATAGATAGATAGATAGATAGATAGATAGATAGATAGATAGATAGATAGATAGATATAGAGAGAGAGAGAAAGAGAGAGATATAGATATAGATATAGATAGATATAGATAGATATATTGTGTATATATATAAATGTACACAGTTATTTATATATATATATATATATATATATATATATATATATATATATATATATATATATATATATATATATATATATATATACATTTTTTTTTTTTTTTTTGATATGCTTGATATTCTTACTAAATTCAATAAATTACACTTGGCTGAAAAACATAATTGCCTCCCCTGCCTTAAATAAAATAAAATACAAAAGTCAAAATCTGGCCTTGGTCTCAGCTACATTTTTGATAAATCGATTCAAAACCCTTGAATTTCTTTAAATGAATATCAGCTTCCATAACACCCATGTCACAATTTCAACAGATCTAATAATCAAGTAATAATACTGTATTGAGCAGTTTCAACATGCAGCTTATGATTGCAGCACCTGAACTGCAATAGTGATAAATATTTTAACCTTGTGAATGAATGTGCAGTTTTCTCTTCCATAACTGAGTCTGCTATCTCTATACAGTAAACATTTGGTGCTGTTCTTTTAGGAGTACGCAAGATGTGCATACACAAGACATAGATAGCTACTGTATTTTTGGCCAGCTTTCATCCTCTCCACATCTGTTTTCACATATTCCCTTATTATCACCTCTTGGTATTTTCCCAGTTTGTCTGTCACATTCTGTACATTCAGTAATTATCTGTTTCCACATGTTTCTGGAGAGGTTATATGTGACTTTTGTTATCATTTCTTTATCAAACTGTGCAAAAGGATGGCCATTGTTTGTGACACTATTCTCTTGACAGCTGTCTTTATTTCTAAACCAAAATATCAAAATAGGACACTGTATAGTTATCTGAATAGGTTGTTACCATGCATACTCTTCTATAAACAGCTCAGGCAATATCAGTACTCCTGATTCACTTGTTTATTCAGAAGAATAACCCTAAACACTTAATATTTAACTCCAAGGAACCATCAAAGATTGTTGTACATACTACATTTAATTCTTGTCATGATAAGCAATGTTAAGGATTTATTGTTGAAACTCTCAGTCAACACTTTACACACCTCTGTTCTTCTATACTGACCACCCCAGTACCGACCTTGTTCAGCTGAAGGGCAAGGCGTCAGATAGAGGCTGCCCCCTGGATGACTGAGGGGATGTGTGAATGGACGTTCCCTGTGTCAGGGTCTTCCAGGTCTGCCTGCCTCCTTTGTCTGCTGCTGATGGCTGCTGGAGGAAAGACACACTGGGCAGGAGGGCTGGGCTCTGTGTCAGGTTTAGTGCAATGGCTCTGCACTCTGCCTGATTGGAAAAAAAATGTTGACTCATTAAGTAAGTAAATAGGTAAATGAATAAGTCAGTAAGGAAGGAAGGAAGGAAGGAAGGAAGGAAGGAAGGAAGGAAGGAAGGAAGGAAGTGAGCAAGGAAGGAAGGAAGGAAGGAAGGAAGGAAGGAAGGAAGGAAGGAAGGAAGGAAGGAAGGAAGAGTAAATAAGAAAGTAGATAGTTTAGCAGGTAAGTAAGTAAGTGTGTTTCCAAACAAACAGGTTAGCATGAATACATAAGTCCATAAGTTTATCTACACATACACCTGTACATTTTCTTAATACAAATGTGCATGCACACGCGTGCATGCGCGCACACACACACACTTATTATGCATCATAGTTTTTCTAAGTTAAATAAAAACACACAGTTTAAACACATTGCCTCCCTTGCCTTGAACAAAATCAAATACAAAATTCATAATAGTGATATTGGTGGCAATTATTTTGTTGATAATTCAATTCCACAAATGTTTAAGTTTTGGACATCTCTTTATCTAACTGAAATTCATCTCCCATGATACCGATGTCTTAATCTAAATGCACCTAACACTCAAATAGTAATAGAATTGTATTGTACACTTTCAATAAGCTTGTTATTGCAGCATCTAAACTGCAATAATAACACATATGAATCTGGTGACTGAATATGTAGTTTCCTCTTCTATGAATCAGCCTGCTATCTCCATACAGGAAACATGTAGTGCTATTCTTTGAGGAGTAGTCCAGGTTTGCATACACAAGACATTGATAGTTACTAGTTGGTGTTGTTTTACCAGTTTCCGAGCTTTTTTCACAGATCCTTTAATTGTCATCTCTTGGCATTTTCCCATTGTGTTTCTCATAATTGTTTTGTACCATCAATAAAAAGTAGTTGTTTCTACAAGTTTCCACAGAGTCTATATGACATTAGTAAACATTTTCTATAACAACTGAAGATTATGTGCAAAAGGATGGTGAGTGTTTGTAACACTATTCTTTTGACAGCTTTCCTTGTTTCTAAACATGAATATCAAAGTCAAAACACTTTATTATTTTCATTTACACACAGCTGTCAGTTCCCCTTACTTCAGCCACACGTAGCAATGTTCATTCAATCCTCACTCACTGAGCTCAGTTGATGACAAAACTTCTATTTCACTTGTTTATACAAAAGAACATTCTCTCAAAATGCTTATAAACTCGATGGAGGCATACATGGCTACTGTACATGGCAAATTTGACTCTTGTCACAATAAACAATGTCCACATTTTCTGCTTGATGCTCTCGATCAACACTTTACACACCTCTGTTTCTCCATACTGACCACCCCAACACTGACCATCTTCAGCTGAAGGGCAAGGCATCAGATAGAGGCTGCCCCCCTGGCTGACTGAGGGGATGTGTGAATGGACGTTCCCTGTGTCAGGGTCTTCCAGGTCTGCCTGCCTCCTTTGTCTGCTGCTGATGGCTGCTGGAGGAAAGACACACTGGGCAGGAGGGCTGGGCTCTGTGTCAGGTTTAGTGCAATGGCTCTGCACTCTGCCTGACTGACAAAAAAAAAGAATATGAGTAAGTAATAAGTATGGCAGTCAGTCAGTCACTCAATCAGTCAGTAATTAAGTCTGTAAATAAACAAAATAGTATCACGAGGCAAGGGTGGGTCAATCTAGGCATACACCTGTACACTCTCCCCAAACACAACTGTGCATGTACAGTGTGTGTGTGTGTGTGCATATATATATATATATATGCTTCATATTCTTACTAAGTTCAATAAATAGTACATAGCTGAAAAACATAATTGCCTCCCCTGCCTCGAATGAAATCAAATACAGAAGTCAAAATCTGACCTTGGTCTTAGCTACATTTTTGATAAATTGATTCAAAATGTCCTTGAATTTCTTTACATGAATATCAGCTTCCATAACACCCATGTCACAATTTCAACAGATCTAACAATCAAGTAATAATACTGTATTGAGCAGTTTCATATTGCAGCTCATGATTGCAGCACCTGAACTGCAATAGTGATAAATATTTTAACCTTGTGAATGAATATGCAGTTTTCTCTTCCATAACTGAGTCTGCTACCTCCATACAGTAAACATTTGGTGCCATTCTTTGAGTAGTACCCAAGATGTGCATACACAAGACATTGATAGCTACTGTATTTTTGGCCAGCTTTTACCCTCTTTGCAACTGATTTAACATATTCCCTGATTATCACCTCTTGGAATATTTTCCCAGTTTGTGTGTCACATTTGGTACCTTTTGTAGTTATCTGTTTCTGCACTTTTCTGCAGAGTGTATATGACATTTGTGATCATTTCTATAACAACTGAAAATGGTGAACAGACGGATAGTGAGTGTTTGTGATGCTAATCGTCTGACAACTTTCCTTGCTTCTACACCAATTTAGCAAAGTTTATTATTGTTTTATAACAGGTTGTTACAATGTATTACTCCTCAGGAATCAGCTCACTGGATGTCAGTCAGTTTTTCTGTTTCCCTTGTTTACACAGAAGAACATCCCCAGCACCTTTAACATTAAATTCAAAGGAGATATACATTGCTGGTGTATAAAGCCACTTCAACTCTTTTCAAGACAATATTAACTTTTTTTCTTGTTGAACCTATCAACCAAGTTTTTCACAAGCCTCTGTTCCTCCATACTGTCCACCCCTACACTGACCTTCTTCAGCTGAAGGGCAAGGCGTCAGATAGAGGCTGCCCCCTGGATGACTGAGGGGATGTGTGAATGGACGTTCCCTGTGTCAGGGTCTTCCAGGTCTGCCTGCCTCCTTTGTCTGCTGCTGATGGCTGCTGGAGGAAAGAAACACTGGGCAGGAGGGCTGGGCTCTGTGTCAGTTTTAGTGCAATGGCTCTGCATTCTGCCCTAATTGAAAAAGAAAGAATATGAGCAAGTAAGTAAGTAGGTATGTCAGTCATCCAGTCAGTCAGTAAGTC
>JASPKP010004624.1:15000-17295 GCA_030674155.1 Stramonita haemastoma | reverse complement strand
AAACACACACCCCCCCCACTCCCCTCCCCCTTCCACACACACATACACTATTACACCTACAGTAGTCCTCAGACTAAATATATCGTTTTCCATTCCTCTCTCCTGCTCTTCCGTGCAAAGAAGACCACAGTAGCGTGCCAGGAAGCGTTTACTTTTGGCTGCCAACATGGCATGCAGGGGGAGAGAGAGAGAGAGAGAGAGAGAGAGAGAGAGAGAGAGAGGAGAGGGGAGAGAGAGAGAGAGAGAGAGGGGAGAAGAGAGAGAGAGGGAGAGAGAGAGAGGGAGAGAGAAGAAAGAGAGAGAGAGAGGAGAGAGAGAGAGAGAGAGAGGAGAGAGAGAGAGAGAGAGAGAGAAAAGAGAGAGAGAGAAATGAATAATCTGTGAATGAATGAATGATCTTATTATTCAAGAGTTACAGAGTAAGTAAAACATACATGTAAGAGAGGAACAGAGAGAGAGAGAGAGAGGAAGAGAGAGAGAGAGGAGAGAGAGAGAGAGAGAGAGAGAGAGAGAGAGAGAGAGAGAGACAGAGACAGAGACAGACAGACAGAGAATGAATATTCTTTGAATGAATGAACAATCTTTATTTTTCAAGGGTTACATATATATATAATATATATATATATATAATATATATATATATATATATATATATATATATATATATGTATGGTGTGTGTGTGTGTGTGTGTGTGTGTGTGTGTGTGGAGAGAGGAGAGAGAGAGAGGGAGACAGAGACAGAGACAGAGAGACAGAGAGATCTTCGGGCCTGACGTGTCCCAAAGGGTGTAGGTCTAATAGGAGCCTGTGAAATAGTGTTGTCCTGATGGATGCGTGCCGATCCCTCACTTGTTTTGCCTGTGAGCTGCTGGGCCGCAGTCCTGTAATGTACACACTGTAACCGCTTCATGTTCTTTGTTCTCCCTCATCCTCTTTGCCAGTGATCTGATATTGTTATCAGTTTATCTTTTTTCTGTTTGGTGTAGATGAATAAGTCAGTCCCTTATGGAGTGTTGCTTCTATCTTACGAGTTGTGTCTAGTCTGCAGATTTTTTTAAAATGAGAGACAGAATTGAGGTGGAATGCGGTTAATCAATTGAAATTATCTATCTATCTATCTATCTATCTATCTATCTATTCTATCTATCTATCTATCTATCTATCTATCTATCTATCTATCTATCTATCTATCGATCTATCTATCTATCTATCTATCTATCTATCTATCTATCTATCTATCTATCTATCTATCTATCTATCTTTTTTTTTTTCTCACTACAGACAACTCGTGACACTATACCTGCTTTCAGCCATCCAGAAGAAAAAAAAATTAATGGAGATCCCTCGTAAAGTCTTCCCCAGATGTTCATTCAGTCCACCATTGACCACATTTGTCAAGCGACAGAGTAACAGTGAAAAGAGCAAGGGGCAGGTATTAACAAAACAAAACCACCCCAAACCAGGGCATCCTGACAACCGATACAACCATTGGTGGTACAGGCAAAAAAAAAAAAAGGTAAAAGGTGAAGGTGTCCCATAACCTAGGGGTGGTAGGGGAGCGAGGCATCACATACCTCAGCTTCTCTAGGGGCCAGCGTATTGAAGGCGGCGCCCATCTCCTCTCCCTCACTGCTTTACCTTCCCTGACCCTAAAGAGGGCAGGTACCCATTACAGCTGGGTGAACTGGGGGAACTGTACTGTCGCAAGGCGGCAAACGGTCACCCATCCTATTGGTAACCACGCTCCATGCTGCTTAAAAGCCAGGGAATCCCAAATGTCACCCAATGGCGGGAAATGACGGAGATGTCTGTGTCCCTAGAAATCTGGGCACTCTCCTGCTGTTTTCTCCCCGTCCCTCTGTTCAATTCACAGATGTTTCATGGCGTGCGTGCGTGCGTTACATCACGTCCATCTCTACCATTGTCTCTTGATGCTGGGATGGTGCGAGTTAACATTGTTAAGTTAAAAAAAACACTGTTAAAGTAGATGGGCTGGCTTTTGGGGTGTAGATGCTACTAATGTGCGGAGGGATAGCTCAGTGGTCAGAGCACTTGCTTTTCCCAAGATATGATTAAGCAGCATCGAGCGTGGTTACCAGTTGGATGGGTGACCGTTTGCACCTCAGCTTCTCCAGGAGCCAGCATATTGAGGGCGGCGCCCATCTCCTCTTCTTCGTTGCTTTACCTTCCCTGACCCTAAAGAGGGCAGGTACCCATTTACAGCTGGGTGAACTGGGGGGACTGTACTGAAGGCAAGAGGTGCAAACGGTCACCCATCCACTTGGTAACCACGCC
>JASPKP010004624.1:7500-10000 GCA_030674155.1 Stramonita haemastoma | reverse complement strand
TGTGTGTGTGAATATAAATGACACCTACATATTAAAATGTTGGTCTGTTGCAAGAAATCATGGAACATATTGTATCAACTGCAAGACCTCAGCATCACAGAAACCACCTTGTATAGTCACCCAGAAAGGTGCATAGGATCAACCATTGTAGTTGTCTGTTAAAAGACAACAAAGGGCATGTGTGGGAACTCTGTACATAAGGAATGCCGTGCCATGTACGCCAATAAAACAGTTATTGATGCTAGAATTAAGGAGACCTAAGGACAAAACTTTCCTCGGAAAAGCAGAAATTTGCAGTCAAGCACTGAAAAAAAAAGAAGTTTGTTCTGTGGAAAAGGGGAAAAACTGGCTGAGAAACCAAAAAGATATTCAAATGGAGCCACTGGAAAACTGATACCTATTAGGACCATGCTGTTTCAGCAATCAGTATTGAACACTATGAGTCTAGAGGAGAGTCATGGGCCCAAAAATGTAAAAGGAAAATTAGGATTTGTTTAAGACTGCATTGCCAGTGACACAGTATAAAATGCTGTCTGTTATACCAACTTTCCAAATGCTGTGGAATCCCCCAGATATTTAGGAATGCTCAGCCTGTTGCCAAGAATCTGCGCCTTGGTAGACCTGACAAAGTGTGCCACTTGAAACCTTCAAGCAGACAATTCAGTATTTAGACTCTCTTGATGATGACCAAGTCACAGTGCATGATTTAGCGTGTTTCATGAAGGACTTACTTAACGCCGTAGAGAATGATGCATACTGTGCACAACATATGAAAGTTAAATTCTAAGAACACTATGATGATGAAATTGCGTTTGCTCATTTCAATACCAAAACTGATATCATTTCACTCAGAACAATAGCAGATTGTGTTTTTGAGAAGTTTTAACAAGAGAAAAGCGATTCCAGTGCTGAAGATGAACAGATGTGTCTTACCAAAGCAGCAGTAACTATTATTCACAATGACCTCAAGTCACTGGTTTCTGCAAGACAGCTATCCTGATGCAGACAGCATTGAAAACCACGCAGACTTCCTGCCAGCTACAGTTTCTAAAATCTTGATGCAAGTCACCAACAAATCTGAGGAGAATTAAAAAGTATCAGCAATTAGGCGAACAATTAGATACACTTCATCAACAACCAAACAAACAACAACAAACAAGAGGGGGAAAAGAGAGGGGGGCTGCTTTTTGTTCTTGTATTAAAAAAAAACTTAATACCCACCCCCCTCCAATCCTCCACCCGCCCTCCTCCCAACTCACCTTCCCTCCTTCCCCCTAACTCCCCCCCTCGTCCCCCGCTCCCCCCCCGCTCCCCCCCCTCGTCTCCCCCCTCTCCCCCAACATCTACCCCCCCTTCCCCCAACATCTACCCCCCCCATCCCCTGCTCCCCCCCCTCGTCTCCCCCCGTCTCCCTCCCTCTCCCCCCAACATCTACCCCCCCCTTCCCCAACATCTACCCCACCCCATCCCCTGCTCCCACCCCATCCCCTGCTCCCCCCCCCTCGTCTCCCCCCCCTCGTCTCCCCCCCCCCTCCCCCCAACATCTACCCCCCCTTCCCCCAACATCTACCCCACCCCCCTCCCCCCAACATCTACCCCCCCCTGCTCCCCCCCCTCGTCTCCCCCCCCTCTCCCCACCTTCCCCCAACATCTACCCCCCCCTCTCTCCCTCCATCTCCCCCCCCCTCATCTCCCTCCATCCTTCCCCCCCACCTCCCCCCTCCATCCTTCCCCCCACCTCACCTCCCCCACCTCATCTCCCCCCCTCCATCCTTCCCCCCCCTCGTCTCCCCCCCCTCCCCCCAACATCTACCCCCCCTTCCCCCAACATCTACCCCACCCCCCTCCCCCCAACATCTACCCCCCCCTGCTCCCCCCCCCCTCGCTCCCCCCCTCTCCCCACCTTCCCCCAACATCTACCCCCCCCTCTCCCCCTCTCTCCCTCCATCTCCCCCCCCCTCATCTCCCTCCATCTCCCCCCCCCTCATCTCCCTCCCTCCTTCCCCCCCACCTCCCCCCTCCATCCCCCCACCTCATCTCCCCCACCTCATCTCCCCCCCTCCATCCTTCCCCCCCACCTCCCCCCCTCCCTCATCTCCCTCCATCCTTCCCCCCCACCTCCCCCCTCCATCCTTCCCCCCCACCTCCCCCCTCCATCCCCCCACCTCATCTCCCCCACCTCATCTCCCCCCCCCTCGTCTCCCCCCCCTCCCCCCAACATCTACCCCCCCTTCCCCCAACATCTACCCCACCCCCCTCCCCCCAACATCTACCCCCCCCTGTCTCCCCCCCCCTGCTCCCCCCCCCTCGTCTCCCCCCCTCTCCCCACCTTCCCCCAACATCCACCCCCCCCTCTCCCCCTCTCTCCCTCCATCTCCCCCCCCCTCATCTCCCCCCCCCTCATCTCCCTCCCTCCTTCCCCCCCACCTCCCCCCTCCATCCCCCCACCTCATCTCCCCACCTCATCTCCCCCCCTCCATCCTTCCCCCCCACCTCCCCC